>VZTL01019554.1:0-33213 GCA_013400535.1 Scopus umbretta | reverse complement strand
AAAAAAAAAAAGAACAGAAAAAAATCTTTCAACAGTCGAAGACCAACAAAAGCAAACAAATTAAGTGCTCAGGAAATTTTTTCTCTCTTCATGGAATCCTGCATATTACACAGGACTCTTCTTTGCACCTGGACGAAATAACTAATTGTTAAAACATTTTTTAAATCACAAGCTGCATATTCAGGGAAAAAAACAAAACAAAACAGCATTCAGATTTGACATAAAAGGAGTTATGCAACATTCAAAAAGCTAAACAAGATATTGCATGCAAGAAATATTTACTCAGCAAAACAAAGCACGCAAATATGTATTTTTAAAGAATCATAAAAAAATCAAGTGTGGAAGCAACATGACTATCAACAGACACCAAAACCTGACTTGTATCAGCAACAATGAATTGTCACTGTGAGGTATTAGTGTTTCATCATAAAGCACACACAAAAATGCGCCATGGTGCATAAGAGTATTTCCAAGTTTTCAAACACAAGCAGAACGAAGAGTTGAAGAAAGTAAGAGACACTTCAGCTGCAGTTTAGAAAGCAAATGACTACATTTTAGTCACATGAAGACAGAAAATCTTCCTGTGGTACAAATATGATAGATCATGCTGGATTTGTGTGACAAACAGAGAAGAGCTGGAGACAGGGCGGTAGAAGATCTTACCACCAAGGGTGAAAATCTCAACTGCTCTGGGACTTTTTGGCCATGGGATCTTGTTAAACAGCTATAAAAGAAACAGATTTTGGAGGGGAAAAAAAAACCAAAAAACCACATAACATATCACCTAGCAATGATCTGAGCAATTTCTAAAGATAACTGAATATTTTTCCAGATTTTTCAAAAGACTCTTTACGTACTGTTTCATGAAATTATTTTGTTTACTATACCACGTTTCCTATTTACCCTAAGACCTACAAAGGTACTTATGTACTAGTTCGTCTCTAATCATGATCTGTAATTCAGAAAAGTCACATTAATATGCATTTTTTTTTCCCTAGGCACACATGCTGCTCCAGATTTTGAAATCTGTCCCTCCACCTGTCTCTTTTGGTCTGTAGCAATCTGAATCTGTTTCTTCTCAGCAACTGTTTTCTTCCCCCACTGAAGAGAGGTGAGCTATATGAAAAGGCAGACCAAATAGCAAGATAGTTATATAATGAAATGACCTTGCATTGAACAAATTGATCAAAAGATTAGAAATAGTTAAGAATGACTGAAAAATTGAAAATATTTTTCAAAAATGTTGTTACAAAGAGTTAAAGCACAGACCTGAGAAATTTGTTGTGTTTTCTAATATAAGTATTAAACACAGCACAAAACAACTCAAGAAAAACAGATGGCCAGTAAGCTACCAAGAAAAAGAGAATATTTAGAAGACAATTCTATATGTCATTGAATTAAGAACATAAGAAGTAACTCAGCTAAGTGGAATTGCTAAGATTATCAGGACACTCAGAGCCACGTACTGACAAAGCCTGCATCTAAGATTTTGCTGGTATGCTCACAGTTTATTAAGATAACCCACCATCACTTCGATGCTGCTATCATCCTATGAAGAAGAGGATCTGAGGCAGTTTTCCACCAAACCATGTAATTTATTCTTCTGTGCAATGTGAGAAAATATCACCAGAGAGTGGCTAGTGCAATTGTAAGCCACAACGAGATCAAAGTCCAGGTCACCAATCCTGAATTAGACCTTACAAGCTTAGGGATGAGTAACTGCAGGACTTCAAGTACATTATAATGGAAGCAGAGCACATAGTTATGTATTATTAATCATTTTCATTGACATCAGCACTATTCTTATGTTCCAGCTCAAAGAGCCAAAGTTCTCAATTAATATTCAGCATTGCTAGCCAAACATTTTCATACTAAATATAACGTCCTCTTGATTCCTTCAGGGCCACAGCCTTTTCCAATGCCTATATAATGATAGTGAGATGGATTACCAAATTATCCTGTTAACTTTTCTCATCACCTTACTATCTATTTGTTGGTTTACTGTGTGACAAGAAGCAAAGTCTCTAGTGTTTAATATGCCTGATGGTAAAATTTCAATAATACTCTCTCCCTTTAAAAAGAGCTTTTTTCCATAAGAATTATCTTTATTCAGTCTCACTGTGGTAGGCTGTGCAGCTGTGACATAAAAAAATATTAAGAGTCTCACTAGTGTGACTCAGTTTCGAGGCCATATTTTTATCTGACAGAGCAACTGGTAATTTGTGTGCTATCTGTCACTATTTTTCAGCTTCAACACATGTAACAGCACATTAGGAAATCTGATATATTATTATGAAAGCAAGAAATGTAAATCAATTTATGTAATCAAAGTTTAAAGTATTTCCAAACTAAAACAGATCAGGGAAAATAATGTCAGTGTGCATGCCATTTTAGAAAGCACATACTTGTGTATGCAGATCAGCTTGTTTTAAAAAACCAGCTTGTTCAAAAAAAAAAGAAAAAAGGCAAAAAATATAGGAAAGCCTCACCACAGTTCATGTTACCGTTTAATCTCACATTATAGCTCTACCAGTCGGAAAGAGAAACCAGACATAGCACCTTCTTAAGTGCCAACATCAGAACTTCACGAAAATACTCCTGCGTAATATTACAGGCAACAACATGTAAGAGCAAGATAGGCAATAATGAGAAATAGCAGCAAGAAACAGATCATACAAAGCAATGGTATGCTTCACACAATGGCAATTCATACACCTACACAATTACAGACTGGATAGGACAGTTAATTCTGAGATGCATTGATGAAAACAAAACTAAGTTTATCCTGGAGTGACTGGAGCGTCCAGTTTCTCCAAAGTAAATACTTGTCAAACCACAATCATTCTGCTCTTTTAACATCTCTCCCTCTGTGAAGTAACTGAAAATTTAAAGCTACTGAGGCCACTGAAACACCCCACAGCTCCACAGAAAAGGCAGGGGGGCAGCCAAGAGAACTCAACCCCCTCCCATAGTCACAACTACCCCCAAAAAACCTGCAGAGCTAAATGGCTCTTGGGCTAACAGAAGTCAAGAAAGAGACCAGGAGCGACGAGCAGCGAAGACCTGCAGCCTAACCCGTTTGTCATCAAGGGCAGGGGCAGATCTGTGATTTAGAGGAATCCCCCGAACTGGCTGGGCGAGCGCTGCCAGAACACTCCGCCGGAAGCGCCGAGCTCCCGATAACCTTCGCCCCTGCCTTGAGAAGATGACGATACGCGTGATACTTTGCTGAGAGGCTGACAGCACTATTGGGAAGCCAAGTTAACTTCAGTTAGCTAGACTTTTGTCTGAAAGTGTGAGACACAATTTTGCCTTTCCCTGTTCCTTTACTATTAATTTTTATTTAAAATCCCATCCATTTCATAAGGTGGTTTAGAAGACATGTACAGAACACCTTGCTTTGCACAGCACAATAGCAACTCCTATCACCATTAAAACTTCCTTTTCCCTCATTTTTCATGGATGTCGAAAGATTTCTAAAGAAATCTTTTTGTTAAGCTCTAGGAAATACATTCCGATAGCAGATTTTGCTGCCAGAAGACTGAAAAATTAAGCTTTCAATTTAGAAGTTACTTAGTCATACATGTATTTTATCCATGTAAGTCTGTAAAATGCATGATACTTTGCCACAGCTTTTGCTGTTTCCTTCAGAATCATGATCTCCAAGATACATATGAGAAAGCATCCTTTGCTTTGAAAAACCTCTGCTGACGTACGGATCAGAGAATCATAGAATATCTCAAGTTGGAAGGGACTCATAAGAATCATCGAGTCCAACTCCCTGGATGTTCCTATAGATGTTCCTATAGAGGAGGGAAGTAGAAGGGTGAAGAAATAACACTCTAATCAGACTTTTACTTTAGTCCAATGAGGTGAGTTTTTCTTATTTAAAAAAAAAAGAAGAAAAAAGACTTTATTCAGGAAATATTCACCGTACTTTAAATACATCATCTTTCAACTACTTTCCAGGTATCCTACATTTTAGTGACTAACAAAGAAAGCCCTAGAAAGACTAATTTCCATACACTAAAGTTATTCTTTACAAAAAAAAAAGCCTCTTCATATGTTTTTTTGTTTGAGTACTGACTGATGAAATATTTTCCAAGCTCAATCTGGGTTTTGAGCAAAGTATTTGAAACGTTAATAAAAATTCTGTTTATGTGTCCTTTTCAGAAACTTCTTTATATTTCTATTTATCATTAGATTAAAGATTTTTCAGCTGAATTCCCACATTCTGAGACTTTGATTATAATACAAAATATCTAATTCAGCTAACAAGTAAGGACAGAAGCTGCCAAGCTACGCATCCTAGGAAAATTTTCTCCTTATGGTGAACTGGAATGGAAACAGTTTTGTTCCTGTACAACCCTGACACAAGAACTTCATATGTCATTGCTCAGACACATTTGCAGTCTTTGTGATCAATACGCAAGACAACAGTCTTACATTCTTCTGTCTCTGTGTTCTAACAAAACATATACAGGCATTTAGCTTAAAATTGTTTAGAACAATATTTTTTTTAAGTTTCAGAAGTGCAAATCTCAGATATTACTGCTCTGATTGATTTTATTACTCTGATCTCATGCCTAAATGCATAAAAGCAAGTTCTTAAGGTATGCACTGACCTTGCAACTTCCATGGAACGTGGAATCGACAGACACTTAGTCTAAAATTGGGCAACAGCTATCTCACATGCCCTTCTGGGATTTCTCAGACTTTAACATTTATATACAACTTGTTAACGACATATACAAATGCGGAAATAAATAGATGTATTTATTTCAGTCTTATTATGTCACTTAACTGAACAAAAAAAAAAAAAAAAAATCAATGCTCGTAATGCTTTTAAAAAGAACAGCTATATTGGGTCAGGCGAAGGTCCATCTAGCCCTGCGCCCTGTCTTCAACAGTTGCCAAAATTGAATACCTGGGGACACCCAACCAACAAAATAAGAACACAGGAAAATGTGTAGCGACACCTCCATCAAATACAATACAGCCTCCAGCTACCTGCAACTCGTGGACTTTCAGAACCAGAGGTGGTGATTTTTTATTTAATAGCCTTCAAAGGACTGTCCTGTAATTCATATTTTTAATCCACATATAGTTCTAATGCTCACAACAATCCTGCGTCAAGGATTGCTAAAGCTTGATTACAACTTTTTCCTCAGCCTGCTATTTTGATGCCTCCTCATTCCAACAGGGTGAGAGAAGGCATGTTTCTTATGGTATCTGGGAGACCTCTGTTGTATTTCCCCTTAATGATTCCTCTTCTCTTTTGAAAAGTCCTACCTCATTTACTTGTTCTTTATATGGAAAATAGTTCTGTATATTTGCTCTACGTTGTTGCTCTACTCTGGACCTTTTTTCCTCCTGTATCTTCTTCTGGGAGGTAGCAGATCAGAACCACACGCAGTATTCAGGATGCGGACATGCAACAAATTTCCAAGAGTGGCACGTGGCTGTGCTTACTTTTGCCCTGTATGTCTTATTTTACTGATACTTAACAGTAGATTTAGTCTGCTGATCAATGCTGGTTTTGTGAGACCACATCTTATTCACGAGTGGTTACAGTCACCTTCGGACACTATTATTTTACATGTGAATTTAGGACTGGTATTCCTGGATAACTTTACAGTTACCCACACTGAATTTCAGATGCTATTTTACTGTGACAGAATCCTGTAAGGACCTCTCTTAAATTCTTTACAGTCGGTCCTTGTCTTCATTTCCTTGAATAATTTGGTACCTCAAGCAGGCCTGGCCACCCACTATCCACTGCCTTGTCAGGATCACTCACAGCTACATCTATCAGAATGGTTCCAGCCCAAACGGCTGCAGGACTCATTCTCCAACCTCCCATTAACACAAAGGCTAGCCATTTACTCTCACTGCAAATCCCTAGGTTCTATCTGGGGTTTTTTTTGTTTTGTTTTGTTTTCTTTTTTTTTTTTATTCATTGGAGGATCTTCTCTTATATTCCAGAGTTACTTATTTGCTTTTAGCTAATGCCTTTGGGAAATTCAACTGGACTACATCAATCTCTACCCAGAATTCTGTCAGAGTCTCCTTGTCTGAAATTTTTAACATAGATTTTTAAAGAATGTTAGTATTTTACTTTTAAAATATTTTAAAAAAATATTTCTACTACTTTCATACTGGCGATTTTTATAACCATGGTGAAATTCTCTTAAGCATTACCTCACACTATGAACTGACCTACAGTAACGTCAATGGACACAGCTACGTCACTGATCTATTAATTGCACTACCAATCCCAGCGCTTGGTAAAAAAAGGCTGAACTTTTGAAAGAGTATCATTCTCCTCATATGAAATCTAAGCTAGGAAAAGGAAGTGTGTGTTGTGTGGTGCCGTGACCATAACATTCAGGTGGACTTGAGAAAACTTTCGTGGTTTTGTGCTACAGTAAATATTTATCTCTGAAAATTTTTAGTAAACTGTCTCCTGAATATCATCTGTATTCAGGGACTGGGGAAACTTGCAGAGCATGAAAAACATAATGAACGTATGCTACCCTCTCTTTTCCTCAAGCCATGTAGCTTTATAGAGGTGATTTCCAGTGCTATTTAGACTCTAAACCAACTTGGAATATTAACAGAAAGAAAAAAAAAAGAATTAAGGCATGAGGTATATTTCAGTAGGTAAAGATGCAATATCTCTTCTGCCAGTAAGAAAAAAAAAAAAAAAGAAAAAAAAAAGGGAGACTCAGGGAAGCAAAATCATGTTTGTTTCAAAACAGCTGAGCTGTTTTACTCAACTGTATGTCGAAACACCTAAAAGAATATAATATGTTACTCTGCTGATAGGCTCACATGCTTCAACAAAACTATGTGCCAGGACATTCCTTACTAAATTGGTGACTAATCAGATGTTGTGCTGGGAAACACACCCTCACGTGTTACAACCACTCAGGCATCTGCAGCATTAAAAAAAAGGGACTACGACTATAGGTTCTCATGCCCCCTGTAAATAATTTCCATCATGCGTTTTGTAATCTAATGCTTGTATTTGGTAAACCAGATGCAAATAAAGGTCAAAACCCAACTAGTATATAAACTCAACTCTACTTACTCTGATCTTTCTCCTGACTATCACTGTTCTAAAGATTCCAGGCAATGATGTCCTCTTCCTTCCACGGCAATAACTAGCATATATTTGTAAATACCCTGTTTCATTAATCATAAATGTTTCTGGCTTCTTTTATCAAGTTCTCAAATTAACCAAAATTGGCTGTTTCTTCTTCCTTCTTATTACCCTCAAATTTCCAATATGCTTTATAGCATTTGAAAACTTGACAGGAATTAACTCAGTAGGTTGTTAGGAGACCTGCACACATTTTCTCCTTGTGAGAAAACAGCATTTTTACAAAACTGAAAATGTAATTTCTATATTCCTGCTGCATACAGGGGGCACACTGCATATGGTAAACTGTGTAGCACTAAAAATTTTTCAATCTTTGTTCTTGTTGTTGCGATATAAGACAGTAAAAAATATTGTTTAAATAATTCAGTTTCTCAAACCACACGTAATAGTACGGAAAAGCAAGCTTCCTAAGCAGAGAAAACAGATACCGATTGAATGACTTGGGTTTCAGGTTCTAGAAACCTTTACGGTGTCTGCAGAATGACCCGAAAGCTGGTCTCGCAATGCTGAAATCAATGCTCAGGGACAACTGGCTCCAGAACCACTTCTGTACATCATGTACGTATAATCTCATAATCAGATTGATGCTGATTTGTGTGGCAAGAAAATCTGTGACTGGCAACAACTGTGACAAGCGATCACTGAAACTGGGAGACAAATGCCTCTGATAAATATTCCTATGCCAGGTTCAAGTATTTGATTCAGCAGCTTTTTTGGGGCAGAACTAACTCTATTCTTCTCCTCAAAACAATAAAATAACAAAAGCAGGATTTCTGCCTACAGGAAACAGGTAAGACAGACCAATATTAAAAGGAAAAAAAAGTTATTCGTACCTGCGGGAGAAAAACATTTTTTTCACATTTTTGTGTTTGGCATAAGCCGTACCATTTGCTTTTCATGCAGTCTTTAGTGATAATATGAAAATATAGAATATGGTTAAGCTTGCTACTTGTTTATAGAGTTTTTTTTATCAAATACAATTTGACTTGTGCTTAAAAAAAGCAATCCTAAAATGAAACAGTCCATTTTTTTTCTTAATCCTAAAAGCAGTCTCTCTATTTAAAGTAACACTGGGGGCTCCCTGAATGCTATAGTTTATAAATACACTTTAAGATGACAAGTCAAATGACTTCAGGATTGTAAGTTATCTCTCACAGTTGTTCAACTGTTAAAATGGAAAGCGGTAAGAATAGAATAAAAATACCCACGGTGAAAATGTTACATGTGCAATGGAATAAACATAGGGAATAGGACACATGACCATTTTAACATTAATCTTTCCACTTAAATTTACTCTCTACCCTTTAAAAAGGTCAGTTTTGCAAACTTCTCTCCTGATGAGCAATTTGAGGTCTGTCATTCTGTTCAAAGCTCCACACTGATCAGAAACATAGTCTTCCTCTACTCATGGTCTGTCTGGTACTCGTTGCAACGATATTCTGCTGGTTTAGGCATTAATAATAATTCGATGCAATCCACCTAACTATGTAATAAAGAACATTTTAAAATATATACAAAAGGTAAAAAATACGAACATTACATTCGCAAGCAGAACAAATCTCTGAGGCAGGCAAACATGCCCAACAGCTCTGTGGTGATCAGACAGGCTGTTCCTAGACTAGGCAGCAGTTAAATTTATTGTAGGGCGTAACGCTACAAAGTGTTACAAAAAGGATGTTTTGACTGTATGTCAGTCTTCTGTTCCCGTTCAGGGGGCTGGGTACATTGCAACTCTAAAAAAGCACTGTTGCTTGTTAACCAATTCAAAGATACGACACCACGCAGCTAAGGTCTACCTGCCTAAATGTTTTACTAAGTCTGCCTAGCTCTTTGAAATCTTTTAACCAGAAGATAGTCTTGCTAACTCCGAGAGCTGCCCTTAAAAAAGGATATTCTTTAGAAGAAAAAGGACATTCTTTAGAAGGAACTGACTTTTTCCAGTTTGCGCAATCTGCAAGGCTTTTGAATATAGTACCTCTGCTTGAAAATAAGGAATTAAAGATTGCCCTCCAACCAGTAACCTAGTGTTAGTTCCAAGTGTATTGATATGCAGCTTCTTCTACATAGTCACAACTACAAATTGCGAGACATTTGACGAGGGTTCCCACCATAAATTAGAAAATCCCAGAATACCGAATACTTGTTCAAAAGTCTTTATGGATGAGGGACAAAAATTCAGGGTGAGGGCTGACAAAGGCACAGAGCGACCAGCTCCTCCATTCAGAATGATGCAACTGCATCCAAGTCATCTCCTTTCCTTGTCCGAGCCGGGTATGGAGGATTTGCTACCCTTCAAGAGGCAGTTCATAACTCGAGCCCAAGTTCAACATGTGAGCTGAAGTACACCTGTCTAAGAACAAACATTACTTTTTGGCTGACAGTTTATAAAAGTATGTCCAAACCTTGTGGGTCCTTCAACTGGAAGGATCTTTATCTAGGATATGAGGGGTCTTTGTCACTTTCCCCTACGTACACTTTATTCCAAGTTTCACTTTCTTATTGAGGAAATACCCATCAATCACATCCTTGGACAGGTTTTCTTATAACGCTATTTAGGCTGGCAGCCAAAATAAGAGTATACCTTTCTACACCCTGCCTCTGAAGCATGCTATTTATAATAAACACTTTGTAAATATAAACAAGTCAAAAAAAGAAACAAAGCAAGGGCTTTATACTGAAAGTGCAATAATACTCAGAACTGACAGCAATATTTACAGTGTGCCTGCCAGTAGCTGACAATTTCCAAGCAGTTTGAAAAATAAATAGGGAAAGAACAACAGATGCTATGGTTAACATGAGAGCTGATTTGCTAAAAAAATGGTCAGAAGAAGAAAATTTTCTTAGATTCAGGAGGTACCCAAAGGGTTGTCCCTTTTCTTTAATTCATTTGATACTCTCTGTGGTGGTCTTGCACTCCACAACAAGCAAAGAATTAATTGCTTGCTTCAGGAAGGGTCCCTGCAGACAGACAGACAAAGGGATCAGAGATGGACGGTACCAGCACAATTCCTAGGCAGTTTTTCAGGTGTAGTTTTTCTATGGAGATGTTCACAGGCTTAAGAAATCAACCCACGAAGATGGGATAGAAGAATACTTACAGAGAAGCTTGTAGCTTTCATTGTATGTCCAAAGTGTGGCCCACAACTTAACACAGAAGAGAGTATGTTTTGTTTTCCCTGTAATTAGACTTTCAAAGCTTTATCTCTGCTGCTGAAAAATACTGGTGCCAATATTGCTGTATCAGTAATAAACACAAAAATATTAAAAAGTGAAGGACACCTCCAAACTCTCTCGCTGAAAGCTGGGAAAACTCGGCAAATGGCAAGCACCAAATCAGCAAAGTCAAATGCAGGACCTGCCATACTTGCTCTTACCTAAGACAGAAGAGCAGATCTAAGGACTTGGCACTGAGATAGTGCAAAGCTGAGAAAGGGGCAAGTGGCATGGGAGAGCTCCAGAGCAGCACTAACCATTCTGGTGATTTTCTCTTTCTGAATCTCTGGTTCGTTTCTCCACTCACGTCCTCGATGGAATTTTCTGTATTTGCTTTATCACGTTCCTTTCAACTCCCATCAGCTTTCAGGAGATGTTTTGTTTTCTTAGTGCTGGAAACAAGCTGAACTAAAAAAAAACCAAAGCACCTGCAATTCTACGTATCTTGTACTTAATGTTTAGTTGATACTGTGATCAAAAGAAGCGTTTTATGACTACAATAAACAGCAATAAAACAAGATGAGAGACAGCCTAGATGATGGTAGACAGCAGCGGGGAGGTTGCATTTTTTCCCCAGCGATGATAATACGGGTATTACATGACATGCCAGCGAGCATGACACAGAGCTATCGGAACTGGGTCAGCTCAGAATTAGCTGTTCTTAGGTTGTTCACAACGTACAAACCCACTTGGCTGTGCTCCCAGACACCTTTAACAGGACTGCATTTTTGACACAGCGGATCCAGAAGCAAAACTCTCATGAAGAATTGAACGGTGACTGCAGCGCACCGCAGTACTTCAAAAATTTAAACACAGAATAGAGCTGGCTTTACTGTATGTTGAAAATTGCTGAAGAAAAACTGCCTTATGTTTAAATACAAAACGACAAACAAAGGCTGTATTTCCTTCCTGCCATCATTATGGAGCTAATAATTTTCAACTGAGTGTACCAGTTCATTTCTACCAATGAGTAACAAAGGAAATTAATTACTGAGTCACTTTTGCACAGGATGCAGCATACCCTGCAGTTTGCAAAGACTGCATTTATGTCAGGTATTTATTTCACACATTTAATCAAGGATGCAGTAACTGCATTTGAATAAAAGTATTTCAAACCTAGTTTATTTAAGCATAGTAAAAATACACGTCTCGCTGTGCTGGTGCCCAGATGACCTTTTTACCAACATGGAGGCAAACTGGCAAAATCACAGAATCGTTCAGGTTGGAAAAGACCTTTACGATCATCGAGTCCAACCGTAACGCTAGGTGTAAGGATTTTTAGAAGCCTCCACGTGAAAACTCTTGAATTTGTTCAATGCAGTTACTCCTTCTGATTTATTCAAGGAATAATACTTATTTATCCCTGAGAAGATACAAACAGGACACCAAAAAAAAAAGTTTTCAAGCAATATGCTTAGAAATTATTACTGAAATCTCCTGTCTGTGCGAGATTAGTGAGACCAAAAAACAACTGTCAAATCAGACTATGTGAGGTGTTGTTGTGTATCTTGAAATTTTAATTAAATTTTAATTATCTTGAAATTTTAAGTAAATATTTGAATAAAACCACTTTTGTTATCAGAAGAACAGAAGAAAAAAAATTTCCCAGAGGTGAACAATGGCAATCTGCTGAATGACTCCCTAGTATCTCAGTGCTACAAAACCAAAATATACAACATGGAAATCTTTCAGAGCTCTCTAAATAGAATAAAAAGTTTAAAATAATTCTTGATAATTTTGACTACAACCAGCCAACGGGTTAGAGGAAGGGACAGGATTGTGGGACAAATGAAGGGAGTAATACAGTTTTCAAGGAATTACAGTTTATGAAGTTAAAACTAGAAAAAATAGGGCTATCCAAGCAATTTCAGATCAACTGCTCTTACTTGGATACTTGGAGAGATACTGACCAAGTCAGTAACAGAGCTGAGAAGCTGTTAAAGCAGTCAACAAGGATTATTCATTATACAAACAAGTAAAAAGGTGGCATATTTCTTTTTTAAAAAGTACATAGCCTGTCCCACAGAAAAGATGGAAGCATACATCTCAACTGTTGCAATGCTTTTGAAAATTTCCTGTATGACACTTAAAAGCGAACTGCAAAAATAGGGCCTACAGGCAATCCCCACAAGATAACTTCATGTTTAATTGAAAAGCCATACAAAAGGGCAGGTATTAGAAGTGTCCAGTTATACAAGATTGATGTGTCCTTAGCATTTTCATTCAGTGTCCGCGCTAATCCTTCAGATGAGCAAGTGGCAATACCCTGGGAGGAGTGGCAGACACTGTAGAGGACAGAATCAGGGTTCAAAGAGGAGCTCAAACTGGAAAATGGCATGAAACAATCAACCAGCCAAACTCATTAGGGCTGTACTGTATTTGGCAAGCCAAATGCATGAATGCAAAATGGGAAACAACTTACTAAACAAGCAGTGTAGCGAAAAAGGAGAATGTTCCAAACAGAATACAAGCTACTCAAGTTATTTGCAATAGTCTCAGAGAGAAAAAAAAAAAATTATGCCTGGGATGCATTTACAAGACGTTTATGGTATACAGCAAAAGTCACCTCTTTTACTTGATATTGATAAGGCTTCCGTTTAGGCATCGTGCTAGGAGCAATACAGATACTCAAACATGAATGACAAAAGTTTCTGAAAACATAACTCACAACTCAGCAAATATTAAATCAGGTTGATGGCATATATCCTTGTTAGAAAAAGTTAAAGCAACCCCAGTAAAATTCTGCTGGTCCTTTGCTTCTGCCCCTACTTCTTCAGAAGTTGCTCTTTTCTTGCAGCCACGATAATGTTTAACCTTTATTTTTAACTAATAGGGACAGAAGGCAACTAAGGCTTGCAGAAAGAAGTATGCAATATTTATTTGGTAGCAGTAATGATGCTAGACATCCCAACGCTTTCTCCTCATCTCTTCCATGCACTCTCCGTAATGAAAGGTGAGTTGAGCTCCTGGAGATGAGGAAGAAAGGAAAATGCCTTGTGATGGCTACGGCAGAATCACTTTATAACCAAATTACTAGAGAACCACAGACAGTAGGCCTGACTTCAAAAGTCTGCAAACCACTCTACGTGAGAAGAAATGGGTTATATGCAGCACACGTAATTTCTGGCAAATATAAGAAAAAACACAAGCCAAACAAACCAACTATTTCTACCAGTGAGATACATAACACCTACAAAGTCTGTGCTATCTCCTTTGTCTCCCTCCCCTTGAACAAAAAAGAACCAACCAATCAATCAAAAACCAAAGACAAGTGTCTGGGAAAATGTATTAAACAGTCTTCAGACTTTAAGCATGACCCTTCTGCCAAAGTTACAGCCTTTCTACTGAAGTATTATGATCCTTTGTTCCTGTAAGAAAATGAACACACGAAATTTTACCAAAATCCTGATTTTATCATTTATCAAATACAAAATAAACCATGAAGAGCACATTACCTGAGAAGTGAGCTAACAATTTGGAAATAACTAGTCAGAAAGCAGGAATAAAATCATGCAATATAAAAAAAAAAATAAAATACAAGTGTCAAGAAGTTTTTGCAATGTAGACAATTCTTTCTGCAATCTGCAGGTTTGAGCATTTATATATAACGTGCCTTTGTGATTTGGAAAAAACACCACCATGCATATTGCTCGCTATCCGAGTTGTGCCACTGCATTATATAAAATGAAGGATAATTAAAGTTTAATATTTGAAGAGTACAGTGGCTACTTAATAAATAAAATATAGATTTAACCTGCAAATAAAACTCGATTTCCATTTGCTAAGACTGCAGTTCCATAAGTATACACTTTCTGCAGGACTGCAACCACTTTATTATATTGAGAACATTTGGGAGACTCATATTTTTAAGCAGAATTATTGGAGGTATATTATTCAGCCATATATATATTCCAGCACAAACTCGTATGAATATATGAGCTGAAACGAACAGAACCGCAAACATTACAAAATACCAGGAGTGGCAGTCTTTGAGTACACTAGATGCCTTCAGATTACAGTGAAACAACTGAAGAAGAAAATATATGCACCCTGAAGCCCATTTTTACCTATTTATCTGTTAGACTACATTCAGCCCTCCGCCTTCCTGTAAGTCCACAGGAAGATTTTTCTTCAGTCTGTTACCAGATTTCATGCAGTTGTGCACAGCCACGTGAAGAAAGGATCCATCTGGATGACCAAACCAAGACTAAGGGACTGCGAAACAGAAACTGATACCAACAGTCCTGTATTTCGGTACTGACTGGCCCAAGACTGGCCATGGCTTACATTAGCTTTGCTCCTATCCACATCAAGGAAATCCATTAACTAGCATAAACCAGAAACAATTCTGTTACAACCTTGATTCTGTGTGGTGGGTTGACCCTGGCTGGATGCCAGGTGCCCACCAAAGCCGCTCTATCAATCCCCTCCTCAACTAGACAGGAGGGAAAATATAATGAAAGGCTCGTAGGTCGAGAGAAGGACAGGGAGAGATCACTCACCATTTACCGTCACAGGCAAAACAGACTCGACTTGGGGAAATTAGTTTAATTTGTTACCAATCAAATCAGATTAAGGTAATGAGAAAATAAAAACTAAATCTTAAACCACCTTCCCCTCTCACCCCTCCCTTCTCCCCAGGCTCAGCTTCACTCCCAGTTTTCTCTACGTCCTGCCTTCAAGTGGTGCAGGGGGACAGGGAATGGGGGTTGCAGTCAGTTCATCACACATTGTCTCTGCTGCTTCCTCCTCCCCAGGGGAGGGCTCCTCACACTCTTCCCCTGCTCCAGCGTGGGGTCCATCCCCTGGGAGACAGTCCTCCACAAACTTCTCCAACATAAGTCCTTCCCACAGGCTGCAGTTCTTTACAAACTGCTCCAGCGTGGGTCCTTTCCATGGGGTGCAGTCCTTCAGGAGCTGATTGCTCCAGTGTGGGCCCCCCATGGTGTCACAAGTCCTGCCAGCAAACCTGCTCCAGCACGGGCTCCTCTCTCTCCATGGGGCCACAGGTCCTGCCAGAAGCCTGCTCCAGCATGGGCTTCCCATGGGGTCACAGCCTCTTTTGGGCATCCAGCTGCTCTGGCATGGGGTCCTCCATGGGCTGCAGGTGGATATCTGCTCCACCATGAACCTCCATGGGCTGCAGGGGGACAGCCTGCCTCACCATGGTCTTCACCACAGGTTGCAGGGGAATCTCTGCTCTGGAGCCTGGAACACCTCCTTCCCCCTCTTTCTTCACTGACCTTGGTGTCTGGGAAGTTGTCCCTCTCACATATTCTCACTCCCTTCTTCTGACTGCTGCTGGTGTTGCGCAGTTTTTCTTTTTCCTTCTTAAGTATATTGTCACAGAGGCACTGCCACCCTCATAATGGGCTCAGCCTTGGCCAGCAGCGGGTCCATCTTGAGGCCAGCAGCAGGTCCATCTTGAGGCCAGCTGGCACTGGCTCTATTGGGTATGGGGGAAGCTTCTAGTAGCTTCTCACAGAAGCCACACCTGTAGCGTTCCCACTACCAAAACCTTGCCATGCAAACCCAATACATTCTGTTGAGATTTCCTAATGGAAAAAGACCTCTTATTTCCTAGTCTGCTCATCTGCAAAGAGATGTCTTCACAACACCCTGAAGGATGGAATTTTTTTTATTATTTATTTTTTTTATTTATTAAGATACGATTAAGCAACATAACCTCAAAGTCTCAAGAATGAACTGAATTCACAATCACACTGTGCCGGAGTTTCGTTTCAGAGAAACTGCTTGCAGCCTCAAAGAGACAGAGGCAAATCTAGTCCCCATGCCTGTTTGTCGAGCACTCCAGTTGTTACTGCTGTGGAATGGTATTCCAGCACGTTGCTGGAAGAGTCAGCTTCTTACTGTAACCACAAGCACAGGTCAATGGCATCTTTAAGAGAGACAGGCCTTCACACCAACAGGGAATAATGACAGCAGGGTTGTAAATGCTCTTACTCATCTCACCACCCTAGGCTTACTGTATATATTCAAGGGAAACAAAAAGTCACCATTAAGGTACCATGTACCTTACCAGCCTACACACGTTTCATTTAGGACAAGATGAATCATGCTATGCATCTCACAAAGTATTTCAACTCTTTCTCCATTGATCACAAAGTTAGACTAGGCAGACTACATCAGAAATCTTTAGGCAAATGACTTGCAGATTGTCTTAAGCCAACTCAGCAGACAAAGCACATGCAAATCAGAGATATGTAAAGCCTTAGGCAAAATAAATAAGCACAGTAATTAGATGAAAGGGGGAATTGTCTCATTTATCTTTAGCGATAACATGAAGAGTTTTTTCCATAGCTGCCAGTGACATATTAGGAAGAATATTGCACAAGTGCAATATGGAGCTACGATTAGATTTAAAAGATTTTTTTTTTTCTTCTTCTTGGAAAAAAACAATAACCACACATTGTGTGAAGTCTGTCAAGCTTTGAATGGTGCTAGTACAGAATATTGATCTTCAGAGTGCACTGACCATTGCAATGCATACAAACGTCTGGGCTGATACAAGTGTGAAATTTGTGTAGGTCAAAAGATGAATTCAGGTCTTGGAAAGTTACGACTTCAGATTGAACCTGATCTGTCATGACAGAGGTTTAGCATCTGCTGGCCCAATAACGGATGTAGTTCCCTATCAAGGAGGAGGGGGGTGGTGAGAAACAGGAGTGTCCTGGGCTTGGACAATAACCTCTGTGTGTCTGTTTGCAACCTTCTGTCAGTGAAGGCTATTATCTTAGAAATATTCCAGCTGGCTAACTACTGAGCTTCAAGAGAGCTTCAATATTAGCTTATGGTTTTCAACATTAAGTCCTAAATCGCTTCAATAAAGACAGCTGCCAGTTAAAAGCTGCAACCAAGAAATGCCTTTTTCTTGTAATGTTCCTGTTTTTTCTTACAGAAGTCTAAGCCTTGGTCCTCTTGGGATCAGAAGAGAACATGCAAGTCTACCTGGGAGGAAAGCCCAACTCTGGGAAAAGTCTTCCTTTTAAAATACAGGGCCTGGAGAAACCTTTCAGGAGTTATTGTCATGGCCTAAAGAATTATAACCAAGACGTTCCATGTATAAAACTGTATTAAGTACTGCACACCTATACATTTGAGACAGGTTGCTTATATAAGATAACATGAAAACAGTTTTTCATATCCAATCCTGAAAAAAATGAAAAGCAACCATGCACCCAGCCTCAACACCTTATAACAGTTCTTCCAATTTCAACCCAATCAACAGGCAGATTTAGATGTTAGCATTCAGAAAAAAAAAAAAAAATAGAAAACCACAAATACTCACCCACAGTGCTAACAAACATAGTCTTTATATGAACTTACAAAATTTCTAAATGAAAGCTAGGGTGCAACAGTTGAAATTTAATTTATGCTAAATAACCTCTCTTAAAGCTGCCCTTAACATCAGAGGACTGTGAAGTGTCTAACGCAACATCTATTTTTAGAGAAGGTATGCAAGAGCCAGAGAACATCAGACCAGTAGACTCATCTCTGTTCTGTGCAAACTGTCAGGAAATCTAATAAAGGACATGCATGCTGTCCTACAGCAGAATTTTGTAAAGGACATCACATCTCAAGCCTTCTGTGCTCTCAAAGAGTCAACCAGCTTGCAAATGAACGCTGATATCCATAAAAATTCATCGAGACTTCTGAGAAGGCTTTCAACAAGGTCTCTCATCAAATGCTCCTACAGAGACTAAGTAGTCATGGGATATGAGAGGAATTATTCTGGTAAAGATGAAAACCAACTGCAAGGAATTGTAGAACTTTAACCACGTATCAAGTGATTTGCTTGTCAAAAGGCAGATGAAATGTGAAAAGATTCACACAGGAAAAATAAATCTTAAAAAAAATAATCTTAAAAGTCATGTGGGCTTTAGGTTGACCTTTACTACTCGGGAACATAATCTTGAGATGATTATATATCCATGAAAAAATTAATTCAGAGCTCAGTAGAGGTTAAAAAAAGTCAATTGCAGAGGTTAAAAAAAGTCAATCAAGCATTGGGATTATTTTGAAAAGAAGAGAGGGCATTTTTTATGACAATGTATAGTCGTATGCCAATGTATAGTTCAAGGTCTCCCTGAATGCTGAACACTATTTCTGCCCCTGCCCCATGACAAAAAGGACAACAGAAATGGAGGAAAAGCGCAGAAAAGCACAGTAAAGATATCAAAGCTACAGAGAACTTCTACTTTAGAAACAATTAAGTAGTCATGGACTGAACAGAACAGGTTAGAGGCTTATAAAGTCATAGCTTACTGGAGAGTATGAATAGAGAGTGATCGCTCACTATTTCTTCCAACACAAAAAAGGTAGAAAGGGATTAAGAAACTTATATCACAGTAAACAAACACAAAGCTGTGTTCACAAAACACACAGTTCAGGCTGTGGGTATCTGTGCTACAGGATGTTGCAAATATTAGAAATTTGTAAGAACAAAAGCAATGAGACAAATTCATGGAAGGTCCACCTAGAACAGTTTAGGGATTAAAAAAAAAAAAAAAAGAAAAAAGAAAGAAAAAAAAAAAAGAGGCCATTTCTGGTACCTAGAAGTCCTTTAACTGGAAGCTGCTGGAGGCTGGGAAAGTACACCATGTTGCAAGGTTGTCCTGCTTTAATACACTACTCAAGGCTATGTTTCGCCTGGCTGGTCATCTTCAGAGAGCAGATACTGGGCTACATGGATGCATGAACTGACCTTGTGTTCTTACCGTTGCAAATTATTTTACACAGAGACATAGAATGCTTGTATTGTATTACTCAATAGAATAGGCTACGGTGAGCTCATCAAATTCTCTTTTCCACTCTCTGTATTGGGCTTCCCACAGAACAGTGAGTCAAGTCCAAGATTTTGAACATCTTGAAAACCTGAACCCAAGATATTTGAAGTACTATTTATAGTCTTTTCATGAAGATCAACTGTTCTGTTTTTGGGATGCGATGAACTGAGGAGTGAGAGAAAAAAATTGTCTTGAACTGCAGAATTATTTTTCATGGAAATAAAAGGCAGTTAGAAACCTATGTTCTAACCATGTTCCATTCCATGATTAATTTGATTTTTTTTGCCCTCCTCCTCGCTGATGTAAACAGTCAAGTAAATTCAGATGTAAAAAACCAAAAAGATAGTAAGTTTAATGTAAATTTCTCACGAGGAACAGGATGAAAGAAAAAAACACAAGGCACACTATTGTGCCACAGCAATGGCTTCTCAATTAAAATCTTTAAAGCACTGCCAGTCTACACACAGACACTGAATAGCACTCACTATGGTAAAAGAACCATTTTATGCTGCCCAATTCATGAACCAGCCTGTCCTCAGTTCCACATAATTCCCCTTTAGGTTTGTAAGAAAGCCTGAAGGTAGTTCCTATCTCTAGAAGTTTAGAAATGACTGCACATCTGCACTGCTTTCTGTAACCGCCGTGATATTGGCATCTATCTCTAGGCAGAAAACAAAACCAAAAATCTTCCCTTTCCAGCTTTGCATTACTGTTTCTTCAGTGTATTAATGGGTATTTGTAATACAGCAGTTGCTTTCAAATTATGTCAGATATACAATAATTCCCAGTGGTCTGTTTAGACGAAGAATGCCTTAAATATACAAACTTTTATTTGGAAAATGGATCGCCTGTAAACCATTTAGAGAAACTGTTTATACTGCAAACAAATTAAATCGATGATATACGCTACACTAACAACATGATACAAACATCTGCCTGTGGACTGAGTCAGCCCAATGGCAAGTCAACAGACTTCACAACTATTGATTAATTTCTATTCCTATGGATATCAACTAATATTTATTTGAAATCGTAATGATCAATTACTTGTGTTGGCTACTACAGAGATAAAGGGAAACGCCAGCAAGCTTACTTACTTCTAGACAACACTGCTATAACGGTGTTGTAAAAGAAAGTTACCTCTGTAACCAACACAGTATTTGTCCCTAATAACCAACTTTAGAGAAACCACCAATTCTCAGAAAACACAAGGCATGATAATCACACGGTAAGAAAAAGCATTTCTAAAAGTATTTTGATACATTACTGTATACTTTAAATCAAATTAGAAAAAATACACTTTCTACAAAGTTATTAAAAATTAAAACTGACAAGAAGTAATAAACTTAGAAAATACGCTAAAGTGAAATTAATTCAGTTCTATTTTCATTAGAGGGAAAATGGACTATTTTTAAAATTCCAGACTAACTATAAAAAAGAAGCTATTAAATAACCGATGTATTAAAAATAATATACCTACTTGCCAGTGATGGTCCTCCAAAGCTGTGCACCTGCAATTGTGGGAATGTAAGATGAAACACAATGCATTAAAACAGAAACAATATTATTATTTTTTTCTTTATTCTTAAGAAATGTTCAAACTTGGGGCAAAATGACTAAGGAAGTCTCTGTAACAGTCAAAACAGGAAAGGTATATTAACTTAGAGTAACAGTTCTTGGAACTGTCTTCTTTAAGCTTAATATACCAGTTAAAAATGTAAATGGAAAAAAAATCAGTGTCTTACATTGCTACATTTTCATGCGGAAGGAGAAGATAAGCAACATAACTTCCGCTTTACATCTACAAACTGACAACCACTTTCATTACATTCCTTATGAATCTGTAATAGTCTTGCCACCTAGTGGTTAGCTGGAAGTGTGAAGTAGCTACACAGAAGTGTTACACTGGGAAGAATTTTCTTCCGCTTTTTGGAGTGGCACTTTATTGATTTCAAGTCACTAGCACAAGATTTCTACAGTATTGCTTCAAGAACCTGACTATTCTTGAACTCTGTGTACAATTGCCATCAAGGCAATAGTGGAATAAAGAAGTTAACTGTAGTAAAATAATCATTCTGTATGCTGGGAAACACAGGTCTTCCT
Source organism: Scopus umbretta (assembly GCA_013400535.1). NCBI lineage: Eukaryota > Metazoa > Chordata > Aves > Pelecaniformes > Scopidae > Scopus > Scopus umbretta. Next base: position 11,925 of record VZTL01019554.1, on the reverse strand, counting down.
AGCCTCATCTCTATGATTAATGGTTAAAAAGTCACATAGAAACTGCAGTGAAACACAAATGAAGATGGGATGGTATTCTTACTCTTTTAGCTTGGTCAATATTGGTACATCTTGAATTTGGTAAATACAAAAATATTAGTAATTACAGCTAAGAGGAATTTACGTAAATCACCACCTTCCAACTAGCGAGGTATTCAACGTTAGTGGTGACTTATACAACACAGAGCCTAAAAATCAAATTCTGCTAAGCTTTTCAAGTTGGCCTCTGAGCTTGCAAGGCTCAGGCAGGAAACAGAACAGTAATGAAGATGCTGGAGAAGGCAATGATAACGAACCATACTTCAAAAAACATTGTAAATAACTGCCATAACTTAGCAGGGAACAACAGGCTTTGGCAGTCAGAAATGACGTGGTAGTACATCAAAGAGGAATACCGTGCTTCTCTGACACCTATTTCCTGCTTTTGCACTACGTTGAGGGGATTTTTCAAACACTTTGCATGGGGATTCAACATCAAACAAAACGCAAAATTAAAAAAAAATTTTTAAAAAGGCACTTTAAAAAAATCTCCCTGAAAATGACAATTACAGACTGATGACCATCATTTTGCCAAAGAACTTTCAAGAAGGTAATGAAGCACAGAACAGGAATTAAAAAAAAAAAAACAAAACAAAACCAAAAAAACCCAACAACAAACATACACCAGCCCAGCCAACTCAGAATCCCTTTCAAACTTGGTTGTATTCATGTAAGACTTCATACACACTGGAAACTAAACACTACACAAAGCAGAAAAAAATACTGCTCACTTCTTATTTCACTGTGCTAAGATGGGTCATTTCTCAATCTATTTACAAAGTTGACCAATTGATATTTGTCTCCCAGACTTTCCAACAATGATGTGATTAGAGTAATGTCAGAAGAAGTAGGAATGTTGAGGAAAACTTTGTATTTTAGAAAATAATCCCTTTTCAGACCTAGCAGTTAAGAAACAAGAAGGACTTTTCACTGATACCAATTATACGCATGCTAAAGCAGATCTCCTAATGCCCTTTCTATAAAATAGATCAAAATTTCATTGAATATGGTACTAGATCATCATAGATATATTATTTCTCCCTGAAATTAGCTAATACTTTTGCAATAATCGTAATATTGAAGTGGATTAGTAATGAACGAACATCCTCTGAATTGCAGGTGTTTAAGCAAAGAACTCTGACGGTATACTGCCTTACCTTTTATCCTTGAGAATACCAAATCCTTTATTATCTGAAGAACTAGCACTCCAAGTAGTATGAGAGAAGTCAGATGATACACTCTCCAAGGGGTCAGTGCAACAAACCTAGAACGTCAAGAAGAAATAATCAGTGAATACTTTTACATTTATTGGCGGCATACATAAACTGACAGCTGCTATTAGTACTGAAAATAAAGAGGAAAAAAAAATAGATTGATAGTACGTTAATTTAGTTTCTCCCCACAACCTTGTCACAGGAAGCAAACACTAAGAGCTCCAAGCATGACAGTCTTATTTAAAGATGCAATCGTTAAACATACATTGAGTTCGTAGTTGATTTCTGTATACACTTTTCTCTGAACACAGACGAAGTATAGAGAACAAACTATTTTAATTATTGCATAGGACACTATACTTTTCAAATTAATTATGGTTTATTAACACAAATTGTCTTGCACAACATTTTTTTTTTAAATCACATACAAAAAAGGTTAGACATTTTATTTTGTTTCCTATAGGACCTATGTTCACATGTGATTTTTATACAGATGATTCTTTCAAATGCAAATAAGAGGTAAACCTGTATCATTCATGGTGTAATACTCAAGCTTGTCTTCATATGAGCTTTTGTTAATTTTGTTTTTCATTACATAAAAATTTTAGAACGCGTCTAGTCAAGTCAAACAGACCTAGACTCAGAACGTACGATTTATAATCTGATGCACTACTGACTCTGCTGTCCAGGTGTGTTTGGATATTAGCTCTTCTGTTTTACTGACAAATACCTTAACTCACAAAAAAGCATCTGAAGCATAAAAGAATTAAAATTCAACTAAATAAAGCTGAAATATTTTAATAGTTTGTTTCAAGCACATTAAGTCAGAGATCTGAATACAGATAATGAGCACATTAATATTTTTTTCAAGGTAAAAGAGAAAACAAGTAACTTAAGGAAAAAAAAAAAAAGTTGAGGCTAGCCAAAACCAGTAAGAAGCCATTGTCCGAGGCAGTGGATCAAATACAAATACCAACAGAAACAAAATCATACAAAGCTGGAAGGTCTCTAAGGAAACCTCTGTGATTTGAAAACAGGGCAACTGGCCACCCAACTAGTTGCTGCTGCAGAGTTTTTCCTGCAAAAAAGAGCGGGAAGAGAAGTGGAAAGAAGTAGCAAGCATGGCCACTGGAGGAAGCCAAGAGACACCCTTTGAGCAGACTGGGATTTTTAAAAAGAAAATTGACTTCTAGGTATTTCTAACAACTTCAGGACGCACTGCAGTTTTGGAAAACTGCTCCAGTATTCCTTGCAATTCTCAAAAAACAGGACTGCATCAAAGAAAATGTCAACGCCACCAATTTTCACATTTAACACAAACTCATAATGCCCAATCACCCTCAGCAGACCAGGCTGATTATATGAACAGATAAGCTCACTCTGAAAGATTTTTCTGAATATGAAGGGTTTCTACATCTGTGCAGAGTTTGAATTATAAGACTACTCTGTCAAAAAGAAAAAAAAGTATGAAATCAGTACCTTTGTATGAGCTCAGCCAGCTCAAGAAAAGCAACAGAGATGCTTAGAGAAAAATGATTACAAGGTACGCTCTTTCAAAGCTGCCCAAGCACAGCTCATTAAATCAGAACTCCTAACAGATTTGCATCATGTTGTCCCACTATTTTTCTTGGTGATAATCTTCACCATTAAACATCCTTGACTCTGTTTAAGGATCAAGTTTAACTGCACTGAAGACATTGCTTAACCTACTTTTTTAACTTACTGATAATGAAAGAGGGGAGGAGATGCGACACTGTAGAGAAAAAATCTAATGAAGAATTTTTTTATAGAACTTCTAGGCATCAGAAGTTTGTAACATGCAGACCTTTAAGTTATGAAGGCTTAATAACATGCCCATTCTATGGGTTCTTTGTGGTGCTTGTGCATTGCTATTTTACAGAATCAAACAGTATGCCTCGACTTTGCAATTGCCATTGGCCTGTCCTCAATGGTTTAAAGAAATACATCAATACCGAAATTCACGTGTGTGAATGCGTGTGCATACATCCAGACACATTATACTAGTTGTTACAGGTAAGATCAGAGGTTTGCTAAGAAGGTTTAGCCTGTCTTTCAAAGAATATACAGAACATGTTTGACCTACTTTATGCTTACAACTAAACCATACTCCTAGTTTCACTGCAATCACAGCTGTCACCTGCTGTTAAAAACAATTGCGCTAATGCGGACAAGGATTAGCAAACCAGGATTAACAAGGTAGCATCCTCTCCGAAAGATGATGCCAAGTCATGGCGTTCTACCTTTGCGATACTGCAGTCTTTCTGCTCCATAGCTTCTGGGGAGAAAAAAACTGTGATCTAGCTGGAGCAGCTAATGTAGTAGCCAAACAAGGGCTCTTCACCTATTCAGAGAGCTTTGAATTGTTCTGACTGGACTTCCCACGCCTTAACAGTATTACCTGCCACGCTGCTTCCTTCCCTGCTTTCAGGGCTGTTTGTTTACCCTGTGCTGTTTGCAAGACAGACAATCTCTTAGGACGTCATTCGCAGCCAGTGTGTGTCAGCCTTCGGGTGCTCCAGAAAGACAGATTAGCAAAACTGCGAGCCATGCCAGACAGACCTATGTCCTTGACGCCCTTACTGGTTAAAAGCTGATAAGGCCTTCTTGTGGGGTTTTTTTTTGGTTGTTGTTGTTGTTTTGTTTGTTTGTTTGTTTGGTTTTTTGCACATATCCACCAGAAACGTATCAAAAACCACTGGGATCTGAAAACCACTTACTATGCTAACAATGTCAGAATTCAGAATTCTTATAGGAATTATCAACACGATGCATAGCAACCAGACTGACAAAAAGGTTTCAGTGGTACTTCTGCTTATTATTAAGAGTTAGGGCTTTCTTTTTTTCCCCCGTTCTTTTTTATGGAAAAGAACAGAGTTTACTTATGTATTTCTAACACACACCCACATCTGACAAACTGAAAGGCTCCAGAATGACATCACCATATACTACACAAAAATATTTCTGTTTAGTAGAAGTATCACTAGCTGTACTTATTCAACAAACTGTTATGCTCTCTTTTTAAGTGATAAACAAAACAGACCAAATTTTAAATTGTTTCATTTCTTCTACAAGTGGTGTGGAAGTAACAACCATTACTAGAGGCGTAAATAAGATTTGTCCCCCCGTAAAATTCTGCAGTTCTTTGAGAGATATGCGGGCATTTTCAGAAAGCAAAGGTTAAAACAACGTATAGAGTTATGCATTTTACATGATGACTTCGGCAGTTCACAGGGCACCTTGCACGACAAGAGGGCAAGAATCTCTGCTGTAGACAGCAATGGGACTGCACAAAAATGGTCATGAGGTGCCACAGGGCTCAGCCCCCAGCACTGGCTGAAACAGGGGTCCCTGGCACATGGGTGGCCTTCACTCAGCCACAGCTCCAGAGGTAGGATACAGCCACCTGGTTTCCCTGCATGCAAGAAATACCTCAGGCCTCTCCCCATGGCTGATGGTAAAAGTGGCCTCACCTGTGAAAGACGGGCTCTGGTCGAGGTATGGAGCAGTCAAGTGAGCAAGCTACTGGAGGAAGTAAGCAGGTGGCAGACCACTATGATCTCCAAGATTCCACTGGGTAAGCAGCTCAGCAACTCGATCTGACTGCACCTACTTTGAGGAGGAGTTCAGCCTAGCTGAGCTGCTGTCCTTCCAACCTACATTCTTCTATGTAGGAAGACTGTAGGCTTGATGGAGCCAAGCCTGCTACTGAACTCCACTATCGAAGACTGAGAAATCATGATTATAAAAAGAAAGAGGAGAGATATCAACTACTGATTGTTAGCATAATTAAGCAGTGGTTGCCCATAGAGTTTGTAGAGTTTCCATCCTTGAAGGCTGTCAAGACAAAACCCTGAGCAACCTGTTCTGAATTAAGTACTGATCTTTTTTGAGCTGGAGGTTGCACTAGAGACCTCCCAAGGCCCATACCAACCTGAACTATATTTTCATTCTATGGCTATTTTAATCTATTAAAAGTGGCTGGCACATCCTTTTCTGCTACCCTACCTGCTTTTCTGCATTTCAATCACCTTCATTTCTTCCTATCTACATACAACAGAGTACAGAATAATTTTCTTAAATCCCATAATGCAACTTCCCTTAGCAAGTAATGCTTCTTTATTTTTAGCATCACACAAATAAGTATGTGTTGCCATTAATCTCTATGGCCTATTCAGAAGTTGCTAAATACAAATGTAACCTTTTTGGTATTTTGGTAACTTCCATATTTGCTAAAATGTTATTATGTTTAAATTCAAGAATCATGCTATGACTAAAAATAAAAAAAAAAATATCCTTTTGACAAGCTTCCCATAGCCATGAAGGTCAGATGGAAAGAAAAGATAGGACAAAATCCCAATGGCAAAAGCAAGACTGTACGTAGTAGAACAGCAACACATTAAAAATAATGATTAGGCCTAATCTGGTTAGCGAGCTCCTTTATTTACTCCTGGAGGTGATACTATCTAATATCACATCACCTAAAGATAGAAAAGTACCCTAAGGTACCCTGTCCTTCTTGTCTTTTCTCCAACTCTTTATAGTATGTCTTTATAGTCGTATGTCAATACTGGTAAGATATGTTAACTAACACAACAAATCATTCATTGGATCTGTTATATCAAGAAGTAGCCACCTCCCAGCACATTGCTCCTGGGACAATTAACTGTACAAACCTGATCAGAGTCATTCAAGTGGCACAAGCCAGCTAAGAAATTTCAGAGGCAAACATTGTCACACAATACTGCAGTCTATAAAGAAAATGAATGCTTACAGGGCATGGCAAAAGCTATTTTTAATTGTACTTGTGAGATACAGGGAAGGCACAGACTTACTAAATTGCTTTAGAAGTATAATATATCAATTTGACGATACAAGCCTAATTTCAGCTGTGAAGGTGTACTTTTTACAACACATTCTAGAATTATGAATGACTTGCACTTTGCAAACACAAACCGTAAGAAAATATTTCATCAAGAATTAAACAATTTACATTATCAGCAGCCAGAGCCAGTTACTTCTGGAAAGCCTTAGTAGGTACACTTCTAATAACCATCTATCCTTAGATGAATTCCAGAAACAACTACACAAATACATAAAAGCTGTGAATAACAGACACGAACACGGAGCTTTGCTTCACCATCAGCTATTACGACACACTGGCTCCATGAGTGATTTGCAGACTTTAGTTCAGTGTTCAACAAACACTTATTTACATTTTAAAATCGGAGCTGAAATTCAGAGTGTTTTTGTGGTGTTTTAAGTAGCACAGGTTGGTAAATACTTGCTTCCTCATTAAACGCCAAGGTAAAAATCCACTAAACACCTTCCAGCCATAGTTTTCCACAGAACCAGTCTTGTTCTGTAAGACACGGCACCACCAAACAAAAGTGAGGACTGTCCACAGCTCCAAATGAGGCACCTGTGTGCAAGCGTGGGCTATGACACAAACCAGCTAGAGAATGGCTCTCACCTGTACAGATCAAATATTTCCAGGGCACTTCGAGAATGCTCAACTGCCGACAAGGGATATTCTGCTTTTCTTAAAAGCAGTCTACTCCTGCTCTTACAGGGAACTACCCAGCTCTGTTTCAGACACAGGTCTACAGTGATGGCACGTAGATAAGGAAAAAATGCGGTCATAACTGTTTCCTGGTGGTATGTTTCCTGCTTGGAGCTGAATGTAGACCATTCTTCCATGCTTACTGCTGGAATGATCAGCACCAGTCTGGTTACAACAATCCTGATGCCTATCTCAAGCAAGAGCTCTGGGGAAGGGGAGGAGGGTTGCTTTTCTTCTAAATACAGCATGAAATGGCCTTCCTGAAGAACACTGCTGAAACACACTGCAAAGGCAGCATCAGAAAGCTTGCGCTTTTACCGATCACTGGCTCAGTCATTTTGTTTGTCCTTTTCTGAATCAAGAAGCAATTAATATATATTAAATTCAACTATATTTTACTTAAAGGTAATTTAACACTTTGACTCTCTCAACTGAAAAAAAAAAAAAGGTTTGCAAAACCTGCTTTTTACATCTATTAAACAAATGAATTACAACTTCTATGTGATTTGCTCTTAGATATAAATGATTTTCATATTAAACTTCTCTAAGTATCAAAACACAATCTCTATAACTATTAAAATCCAAATGCTCAAGCATTCAAGACATTCGAAATCCAAAACTCAATAATCCAGTATTTTTCCTGCTGTTCCTTTAGTACATCTTGGAGTAAGACAAAGTATTTAGACACTCATTCAAGTATTACAGTGCAAAAATCCTTTCCCCATCCTAACACAAAAAGGGTAAATACTCACTTAAGGCAGAAAAAGTTATGCACGCTTTTTTTGGTAGACTGTTTATAGAGTAGAATTTGGTAGAATCTTATTATATTTATATGGTATTTAACTGTCAGTCTGCACATCTGAAAGACACACAAAAACTGTGGTATAGCAGATTCCCTGTTGCAGAGAGGGAAACACGTTACATGTAACAAAATACACTTGCGTATGTGCAGTCAAAAATTTTAGAACTAACAAAGACTTTATAAATTCTAACAAACATCCTCAGCCCTACAAAAATCATAATTTGTTGAATAAAATCATTTCAGAGATGTCTATACATCTTATGTTAATCCAGATTTAAAATAGGCACACCACCGCTTTGGATGCCTGGCAGCTTGAACTCAAACAGCTGTGCATCTGTTTAGCTGAAAACCTGGAAAATACGGTAATATGTACATTAAAAATGTTTAAAATTACTTTTAATTTAGTGGAGAAAAGTGTAAGCTTCTGTGCAGACATAAATTAGGAAGAAACATCTTTTTCACTAAAATTTTTTTCTAGGTAAGAATGCCATCCAGGAACTTAGAAATCTCAGATTTTTAATAAAATATTTGAACCAGAATAGAATGAAGAACTGGAAAGCAGTCGATTCATGACTTACGTGCCAACCAGCAATGAGTTTTCCACTGGATAGTCCTTAGAAGACTAAAAATTCTACCATTAAGTACATAAAAAATAAAAACAGAAGAGGCATGATTCTTATTCTAAAACTTGCAGCACTTTCTTTAATTCTTTCTTTGTACAACAAAGACAATTCAGTCATCAATCTTTTATTCAAGAGGCTTATTTGTCAGGTTTCATTCAAAAGATTAGGATTGTATTTGTCCAGCCAGAGAGCACAGTACAAATCAAACCTGGACAGCTGGTTTTTTTTAGAAAAGCTTCTAGAACTTATTAGGAATAAAGATTGTGGAATAATAAATACATCTCTTGCTGTAAGACACAAACTCCCACAAACTTAGACAGCCACCTGTAGAAGTGGTAGTTCTCTTGGAGGTCGGTGCACAGGTTGCAGGGCAAAAGGCAAAGACTGCTGGACAATTCTAACTAAAGCTAGTAACATATAGCATAGGAATTCAAATCGCATATTCTCTCTACCCCAGCTACAAGAAATAGCATTTTCAACTTACTTGTAAGTCTAAATGAAACTAGTACGAGTCTCTAAGCAAAAATATCAGAAAAATCTTTAAAATGCTTTGCATTTAATCACCAAAGAGAAATTTGCTTCTAAGCTGGTAAAATTGGAAGCATTATTGGTGGTCTGGGAAACAGGATCAAGTTGATAATAAAATATTGCATTGCAAATTATCTCAGACTGTTTGCAAGGAAACCTCTTGGGGAATGCAGTAGTTAGAATCATGTTTCAACTTCTCTGGCTTGTGGATCAGATTTACTGTAACTTTTTGCATTCAGATAGACATGTAAAGTAAAAAATTGAGGAGGAAGAAGTTTAAATGCCCTAAACGACATACCTTCTGAGTCCACCATGACATCAAATGCTAGTTACAGCAGTGACAACAGGGGATGGTATTTCCATGGAAACTTTGAATTAAGCACATAACATCAAATAACCTGGCTTCCTTTATTTTTGCAGGAACGTGCCCAGATGACCTTAATTAACCTGTACTCTGGCAAAATACAGAAGAAATCTTAATCCCATTTTCTCATACAGTAGCAGTCTGATGTTAAACAATCCACCTCTACCACGCTGCCCTAAATCTCCTTTTCTTTAATGCTCTCATTAGCCCTGTAACATCTACCATGGAGCATAGCATATCCCCCTAAAACTTGCATTGTTCTCAAAATTCTACTTACTATTTGAAAGGTCTCATTATTTTGAGTTAATACATGAAGAAACTATCGTTTCTCTCTTAAGACAACTGCTTTGGGCACAGAATTTTTACATTTTAGCAAGACAAAATAAACCCAAGCCATGCTGCAATTCATCTATTTCTATTCTCCTTTGTTCGGGATTTCCATCTTCCGCAAAGTCCTCGTCCTGGATTTGGTCCTAAATTGTTCCGTAATGCTCGCTCTCCCTCAGTTTCTCAATTATCCCATTTGATTTCTTTCCCGATTGATCCTGTTTTCATCTTACTGGTTGAAAAATGCTGTAAACTGTCCAGGTTTTTATGTAACACTGTCTGGCTCTTAAACAATGTCAATTTTCATTCCTGTAAACCAATCTCGCAGCCAAAGCTATGCAAACTGTCACTAAAAAGCTGTTGAGCTAATGGCTTTAAATTTGTTTGCTAACTAAATTAAATTAATTTAACTTTCTGTTCCACTTTTCTACCTCCAAAGCCTTCAAAAGTTTCAGTAATTCATACTGGAAAAGTAAACATAACCTTAAAATTGCCTGTGTGAAAACAGGTAGACCCTAAAATTATATCACAACATGTATCGCCATTGGAATTTTAGCTTTATGTGAGAAAAAAAAGCTCTGTAAAATGCAGCAAATTAACTAAGTTAAGACTATCGGACTAGAAGAAACAAACTAGCACCCATGTAAGAAACTCATTCATGTGGATGCACACTGAATTTCAAAACTGCCTATGCCAGAATTTTTTTCTTCTCTCTTTTGATAATGAACGTGTTATAATTACAAAAGAAAGACGTCAATACATAACCTATTCTACTACCTTTATTTAAGGGGTAAGAGACAGAAACTCCTATTAGGGTTTGAGGCATGATTACAATCTATGTTAAACTATTCACTTGTGTGTTATCCTGATACTTTGGATCTTGGAACTGTAATCCCCAAAAGACTAAAAAGGTACCTCTAACATTACCTATAAAACAAAGATAGCTGAAGACTGAAATTTCCCAAATTCAAACCCACATTTAGCATCTGACTGCTATTAGAAGAAAAACATCTCGTCACAGAAACATACAGATATGTTTTCCTGACTTGGGAGACACTAAAAATTTAAGACAGTGATCTGAAGGCCAACATACTACAAACTGGCCTCAAAATGCCCTTCTTACTCCAACTCACTTCATTTTCATGCATTTTTCTTTACATTTTGATTTCACAGACTTATTTTATTCCGATTCTCACTTAATTTAGTTGGGTAATCACCCTCCTGTCCACTGCCACTGACGAATTTCCCACATATATTCTAGATGAAAGCAAGTATTTTGAACCAAGTATTTTCTTCCTACGGATTTAAATTTGGGCAAAGTTAATTCTTTCTGTATTAGTTTTGCTTCGTATGCTCTCAGATTTTAGTGTGGTTTTGGGAAAGCTTAAGTCCGAGAGGGGAAAAGAAAAGGATTCTGAAACAACTGAATTACTGTGTAAGCTGAATTAAAGTAACAGGGAGTAAAATCTTTATATATTGCAATTTGCAATTTCCATAACTGTACTCCTCAAAAAAAAAAAAAAAAAAAAAAAAAAGGAAANAAAAAAAAAAAAAAGAGTTAAGTAAAAATAAAAGCTGAATTTACATAGCCAATACAATCCATACAGAGTCTTTGTGAATTTCTTACTAATGACATCTGGTGGCATGCTGGCAGTGAGGAGTGGTTTGGAAGGATAAAAGCCACATGATCCTTGTACAAGGACTGAGTCATCCTTAAAGAAGGGACCACACAAACTGCACACAACCACCAACCTCAAAACCCCCAGGCAGTACTCCTGCACTGATGGAAAAACACTAGTGAGTACCACACCAGCCTTCTAGGAATAACATCACCAGCAGAAGACCACCGAATCCAGAAAAGGTCAAGAGAAAGTGACATTTTGTAAGCAGTGGATGATAATGATGATAATGATGAGCAGAATGCCAAGTTCACTAAGTTGTCCTCTTTGACTGAGCAGTTCCCCGAGGACTCCGTTTGCAGTGGTACCCACCGTCAATGTTGACAGTGGCAGAAATTTACTGTCCCCTTTCCCAAAAACTTGAAATGGAACATAATGACAATAGCCATACCAACCATACGGAGTTATAAACAGCTACACAGATACACCTGCTGCATATCTAGTAGGTCATTTTTTTCATTTCTCATAACAAAGAGCTGTATTGGGTTTGCATGGCAAATTTGTGGTAGCAGGGGGGCTACAGGGGTGGCTTCTGTAAGAAGTTACTAGAAGCTCCCCCTGTGTCTGATAGAGCCAATGCCAGCTGGCCTCAAGATGGACCCGCCGCTGGCCAAGGCATTGCCAGTCCACAACAGTGGTAGCGCCTCCATGATAAAATATGTAAGGAGGGGAGAGGGAATGCACAAGACAAACTGCAGCCAGAGAATGGAGTGAGAATATGTGAGAGGA
>VZTL01019553.1:24530-39109 GCA_013400535.1 Scopus umbretta | reverse complement strand
TATTACTCTTTTTTTTTTTTTTTTAAAGACACCAAAAGGAAGAGAGTTCCTTACATTTTTCACTCCTTTTCTCATTTTAAGTGATGGGGCACAAATTATAGGATTTTTAGAGATGCTGGATCATTTATTTGGAGAAAATTATGTATTGGGACCAGGAGGGGAAAAAAAAAACAAAACCACCACACCCCAAAGGCTTTAGGATATAACTGTTTGCTCCCAGCTAGTAACATGGAGAGGAGTTAGGGCATCTATAATTTGAGATTTTCATTGCTTATTAAATGGGGGCAAAAAGATACTTTGTTCTTGGTGGTATGGCATCCTTGAACATCTTCTGGATTTGGATGTGCATGTACTCTTTATCTTTACAATAAAGCAGTCTGAAGATAGGTAATACTTCATTTGCTTTGTCTGCTAGCTTCTATTCTTAAAAGATACTCACCTCTGAGCCTTCCAGTTTTTCATCAGTCTGCTTTAAAAGAGGAAAAAAAAAAATCTGAGATGTATAATCTGATCTTCTAATAGACATAGAATTTGCAAGATTCAACTGATGATTTTTAACTTTAAACCATGTGGCTAATATGCTTAGTTAAATCCGTGTTTTAAGCGATGCCTGTATTTGCAGCTGGCTACATTGATAGATTTCTGTCATTTTAATACAGTTCTGAATTCATTTTCAGGTTCTCGATGGGAGAAACCTGGGAATGGTGTGATGGTATAGAAATAGCTTTATGTTATACTAGTTATTGTGAGTAGGGTGACTTCAGTTTGCAGAGGCTTTGTGTGTTCTTCTAATGTCCTTCATTAGGAATTAGTTACATGAGTTAGCTAAAACTGCTTGTATCTTCATGATCATCTCAGACCTATCGTGTCACATTCAGTGTAATTCAATCCAAAAACTTGAGCAATCACAGTATATTCTAGCCAAAAATTAATCTAATTTTCTTGCTTCGTCCAGCGTTTTCATTTTAAAGATCTGTCTTTGTTTGTCCTTCAGTCCGCAAAATCAATAGGCCAGGATGTGCCAACGCTATCAAAATACCACTGTGGTCTCGCCTACAAAGAGAGCTTTTGCTGGTCTGGACAAAATCATCTTGCTACTAGCATGATCCTGTTCTTAAAATGAAAGTTGAGAATGTCGCCTTTCAAACTCTTTTAATCTTCTTACTTTTAGTGGTGGTGATAGGTTTTCATTTATATTATTTTTTACAGCACTTATTATAATATATAAACACTCAGACACACTCACACATACACTGTCAAATGGCAGTGCCGACATAGTCCAGGAGAGGGAGTTTGAGCCCACAAATAAGAAAGGTGAAGACAATCTTTAATTTGTTCTCTACTCAGATCTCCACTAAGGTCTACTTCATGGGTGGTGTTCAGAGCAGTTGATGTCCTCCCCTATCCTATGAAAAAAAACCAACAAAAATTTGTATATTCTGTATATTAAAAAATCTGTAGAACTTCATCTTTATACTTTCTACTCAGAGCAAAAGCAGGATGAGCGACATCAAGCCAAATACCAGATAGCAAAGTATAGAGATTTTCCTTGGCCTAATGCATATCACAGAACAGTTTCATCAGTTAACCCAGTCTGTCATATGGTGTTTAACATAATTGCATGCTTGACTGTTCCCAAAAACTGAAGCTGAAGAGCATTTGCTTAGTTTAATGCGACTTGGAATAGACTCAATTTACACCAGAAATGTTGTAGCTACTTGATGCCAAAATATTTACTTTATTGAGTGCTTTATTAGTAAGTACTGAGATGTGTTATGTGCCTTGGGTTTCCCCCCCCCTCCAGAATCTTGCTGCTGAAAAAACATATAATAACCTAGATATCACGGTGACACAAGCCCTACAGCACCGTTCTCAGTATTTTGAAGGTGTTGTAAAGTGTAGTATGCTGGAAACACTGGAGACCATTGTGGATAGAATAGTGAAGGCTGAGGTGAGTTCACTTTTTATTTTTCCCTTTATTGTAAGCTAGAAGTTATATTGCCAAACTAATAAATAGTAGAAATTTATCCTTTCTAAGTTATTTTGGTTACTTGGTGAAAGTATTTTTTTTGTAACTACATGTATTGGGTATCAGTTTGCTCCATAAACTTAGATTATAGATGCTTATAGGGATGTGCAAAATATTGTACAGTACATCTGTAATGCTACTTGTTTATTTGCGTTTCTGTTTTATGACATTAACTGAACTGAATGCAAAGCTTCTTTGAAAGAATCTAGTTTCGTCTAAGCCTGCCACAAGTTTTGCAGGCAAATAATTCTTTAAACTCCAGCTTATAGCTAGGTTGATTGGCATATTGTTCAGGAAATTTAATGGATATGATTAGTTAATGCATACAGAGTCCTGCACTGCTCTCATACAACTACTGTGAAACAGAGCCAGAAAATAAATTCTTGTGAAGGAGTCTTCACTAGCTGCTCTTGTAAATTATTGGTCTGTGTGCTTTCCATTCTTTTGGTGCTGTTTAGCTTGTTTGTTAGTACTGGGAACTTTCTTACACACGGGGGTGAGTGAGTATGTAGGTCTTCCTCCCCTGTTACGCCTGTCTGCAGAAGAAAATAAGTATTACCAGTTTCAGTTGTCTCTGAGGTGTAATCAACTCCATTTGGATGCTTTAACTTCTTCAATTACAAGATTTTTTCTTTTTTTTTCATCTTCAGGGCTGTAACCATGCATATACTTGATATGAGTAAAACTTCCACTTTGTCAATAACCTCTGAGAACCTCCATTTGGCAATTTTTACTTGTAACTTTCTGCATCTGCTTGAGCTTCTTCCTGAAATTGAATAATTTTAGCATTGCTGATACACGGATTTCAAACTTGGATAATTTTATTACTATCTTAAGAAGCTTTAGACATTTGGGTTTTAAGAACAACTCCTACCCTTTGGTTCAGTCTGAACATAGTGAGATGATATGTAAAAAATGAGTCAGTCACAACTACAAGCTATTTTTAGCTGCCAGACGAGTGCTTGATCTTACTGGAAATGAAACAAATGAAACAATTACATTGTCCGTTTTTCTTGAATTCATTACACTGAGAGAAGAATAAAATGATTAAATGTGTGCATATACAAAAACTAATACCCCATCTAAAATTGCATTTTCTTTTTGATGAAACTATATTTTTCTCTCCCTTCCTCCTCCTTTTCTTTCCTCCCTGTGTCAGTGGGAATGACTGTTCAAATAATTCAGAGCTCCTCTTTTCTTGTATCAGACTAGCAACAAAGTGGTTGACCTCAACCATAAATTAACATATCTATTTAATCAAGACTGATGCAGCTTTCTTGCCATCTCCTCTGTGAGAAGATGACAAAAATTCTTTTCACTTTCTTCACCATTGTATCTGATTATTTTAACTTAAGCGAATTCTCTCTCTTCGCTATTTTAGGTAAAAAGTAAGCACGTAGTAGACTCTTGACTTTTGACAAACACCCTTTTTGGGATCACTTACTTAGGAGCTAGTTCAGCTGTGATGTTTAGGTTCTACAACCCTGTGCCCAGTTGCGGTGGACTCTGGTGCCAGGACTGACATGAGGGCACTCTGGTCCTTCACTGCCGTAGCCTGCTCTGGCCGATGAGCCTCAGGATACAGGAGTACCCACCTACTTTCCCTACAGTTAGGACAAAGGTTTTGTGGCATAAAATGTTTCTTAGAATAGATTTGTAATGATAAAATCATTATTTAAAAATATAGTTTTACTGTTCATAAAAATCTTCCAAGTTGTGACCTTGTGTTTACAGTGAGTTTGCACAGGTAAGTTGAATCTTTTTTTCTGTCCTCATGCAAAATGAGGATTTCAAAACCAATCTGGCTCTCAGTCTGTTGTGTATCCCTGTGAGAAGAATTAGGTTAAAACCAACTTGGACGTGTCAAGATACAACAAGATTTAGTGCTGTGCCTCTTTCTGTTGAGAAAGTATTTTTCAGGAGGAAGCCTCATTTTATTACTGTATCTTATTTTTTGAGAGGCTGAGTCAGGCAGAGCCTGTAAGGTGGGGAAAAGTGTTTGGTGCAAGTGCCACTTTTTGAGAGCGGAAGTATTTTAAAAACCTAGGTCTTGGCTTAACAGTCACTTCAGATCTGATTTTCTTGCCATCTCGGATAGCTGTGTGCTTTTTAAACATGCACTAGTTTCATTTGCGTAGGGTAAGCATGTTTTGTACTGCTATGTGAGATTGGTATTGCTCACATTTTGAACCATTCTTTTTTTTTTTTTCTACTTGTATTCATACTGCATTACTTTAAGATTTTTTTTTTCTTCTTTGTTTTAGCTATTATTTTAACTCGGGCAAATATCTCAAAATATTTTCCCTGCTTGCAGGTTCATCGTTTGGTGGTAGTGAATGAAGCAGATAGCATTGTGGGTATCATCTCCCTTTCTGACATTCTACAAGCTTTGGTACTCACACCAGCAGGTATGGATGTTGCCTTCTGAGCTTTGCCATAAGTCACATGGTAGTGTGTACACCCTGAAGGTTTTAATTTATTTGACAATGACAACTTTTGATTTTCAACTTTGCTAACTGTTAGATCATAGTTCTTAAATATACTTTTCATTTCTCTTCAGGAAAAAGCTGACAAAGTATTAACTGTCAGTCTTTTGTTCACTGAGGAATGCATGCAGCAGCTTCATGAATGTCATTGCTGCCCATATTATCTTTTTTAGGGGAAAAAAAAGGTCTTGCTTAATGTTTTAACAGGAAGAACTTGAATGTTGCATGTATAGACAACATCTACAACGGGGTGCCTTCCCCACCTTCCTGAATTTCTGTATTCTGGCCAAGTGCTTCTAGTGTGGATGCAGCTGTGCTTTCCACTAGCTCTGCAAAACCACCGCCTCGGAGCCCTGCAGTTGTCTGGCTATGCTGTGGGTTTTGGTTGGCACAACTATGTCAGAGACGTCACCCCAGGCCACCAGAATTACTCCAGTAGAAATCTCTAGCGTATTGCTAAACATCTTTTAACAAGAGTATCCAACAAGAGGTTTATTTCTGCTTTTTTATGTTGGCTGGTTGGGGGAGAAGAGGTGCTTTGTGTTTTTGCTGGAGTTTTTTTTCTTTGTTTGGGTTTGTCTTTTTAAAGTTTTGCCCGAGTTACTAACCTGCTTTATGTTCTTAGTTGTAATTTACTTTGACCACATAAATGATTTCAGTGTCACAACACCTAAAGCAAAGCCATCTTTTGGCTTTGTGAGGAAGACAAAGAATGTCTTGAGGATTACAATTTTGCCTCAAAAAAAACATAAAATTAGACTAAGCAAACAGAGCTGGATATGTCCTTCAAAAAAGAAAGTCTAAATGTGAGCTTAAGTGGGATCTCTTACTTGCACTGATAGATAACATGATATTGTAAAAGTCTTTCTCTGTAGATTTAAAAAAAGTTAATGTAGCTTTTTAAAATAGAAAGATTTCTCCTCTGCAAAGAAGTAATCAGTGATACTGCTGGAGGTATTACATCAGCGTGTCCGGTTCCTTTTAAGGACCATGAAGAGCAAGTAGCCTGAAAGGTATGGATGAGTATGAGAAATCAGCCCAAAGGCCTGGGTCAAAAAGGGGCGCTGCCTATAGAAAGAGAACGGAGGGGTATATGTCCCTCCTAAGAGGGAGATGTAAAGAGAGGCAAACGGTGCCTCTCCAGGCAGAGGAGGCAGTTTCCGCTGTGACTGGAGGGTAGAAGGATCCAAGGAGGGTAGATCTTGCTGTTAATGAGGCAAAGTTTAGACAGAAAAGATGAATCTGGGTACTGACAAACCAAGAGCTTTGTTATACTGGAATTACGTGGACACTGAAGTTGCAACTCTGTGAACTGATAACAGTGCTCTGTAATTAAAAAGGGCGGGTCCTGCTCCCGTACTCTGGGCCATGCGCTTCTGGCATTTGGCATGTGGCAGCACCGATGCTCATGAGATCCCTCTGTGAGCTGCTTTAACTCGTTGATCTAACAGGAAACTGAGCCAACAAAAAAGCTGCAGAGTTTTGTCCGTTTGGCCCACTGAACTGGCTCACAGACGAGCCTAGTACTGAGTTACGGGGGTTAGAGCAAGAGAGGAGGCAGGATTCTCGCTGGAAGAGATGAGGTGAGGGAAGGCATTTCTTAGGAGCAGTTAGGTGTTAGATTGGAGTTCCACAGGCATCTGCCCGATTCTAGATTGGGATTTGTCTCACGAAGTGAGGATGTCTGCAAGGTAGATCTAGTTTGTAGAGTCTGGAGTGTGATTTACCTCTTAAAGTGGATGCGTAAGGATGACCAGATAAATCATGCCCTAAAACTGTCCATTTCTCCTCACAGACTAGAGAGGAAAAATCATTGACTGGCAGGAATTAAGACCAGCCTACAGCAGGGGGAAAAAAGTTACCGGTTGTGATGAGAAAACTGGATGTGTTTAATGAATTTTTCAGTGTTTGATTATCCATTACAAGTAGGAGCTCCAGGTTGCTGGCAAGAGATTCTTGCTCTCTAGAGCTGGATGCTGAAGCCAAACTCACTGTAGGGTTCAGTTGTTGCCCAGCACGTGGCTCGTTTGAGTACTTGGAGAAGACGCGAGATGCTGTACAGTCCTGCTGAACAGGTCTCTCGGATCCCTACTGTAAGCAAAATCTGCCTCTGAGCCAGGAAAAATGGGTCCATCAACACAGCGTAGTTAAAATGAATTCTTGTATTACTTATTCTCAAGCAGGACCTTGTTTTTTGAGGCTATTATGATGATTAAGCTTGGCTTCTAAGCTGATGGACAGGCTTGGGGTGTGGCACTTTTTTTTTTTTAAATAAATTTTTGTGCAAAGCCCCTTTCAGTAACTTCCCAGAAGAGTTACTTAGACTGCCTTGCCAATGAAGTTAGAAGCAATAATGGTCTCGAGGCCTTCCTCACTCTGTTCACGTTAGCATTGAGCAGTCCTGCAGCGTACCCTCTATAAACGGTACCCAGTACTAAGATTCTGATAACGTGGTCAGGCAAAGCTGCAGCCTTCAGAACGAGCCATGCTTTTCCAGAAGCCAAGTGCCACGTGCATAAGGAAATCACGCGTGCTTTCCTCTTCTCTTAACAGGTGCCAAACAAAAGGAGAATGAAAGTGAATGACTGCTGTGAATGTACACGCGTTTGTAGGAGAACTTGAACAAAGTTTCTGGGTCAAGTTTGTCTCAAGAACAGTGACTGCAATAGAACGGAGCAGGGTGGTTGAGAATGTGTATTGGGACTTAGTGATGGATGATGAGTCTATTCCCCCCAGTGATGTCGCAAAAAAAAAGCAGCATGACAAAAGCTTATGTTAAAATGTAGGCTTGTATTTCAAAATGTCTTCAAAACATTTGCTGGAAGACTTCACATGATGTCCTTCATTAAAATGCACTGTATTCTGAAACTTTTTCATTTTGTATTTGACAGAAGTCACTGGTCAGCAATGGATATATGTGACATAAGGCAAGTGTATGGCATATTCATATCATAGTGCCTTATGTCAAAATACAGCAATATGTCATCACTGTTGCCCATCACTGTCAAAGGAAGTATTGTGCTAAACGAGACACTGTATTTGAATGTGAAAGTCTTTAAACCTAAAACCAAATCAGTTTCAGTTCTCATTAGATTTGTCATAAAAGCTGTAATTTGAATATCGGTAGACTTCTTTAAAACTTCAATGACAGTTTTGTGTTAAATGTTGCATTCTGAACTGAGATGTAAAACAAGACTGATTTTAAAAACAGCTTTATTTATTTTTACTTTCATGACAATTTTTTACACATCTTTGGTGGATAGCTAAAATTTCACCATATCCATTAATAAACTGTTGATTGTTATACAAACAAGTGGTAGATTTTCTCATTATTTAAAACTTTGGAGTTTCAGAAGCCATGGCCTGTTGATCAGTCCATATTACTTGAGCAGAAGATTTCGGAAGCATGGATCGGAAGCGCTCTACTGGAATACGCAGGCACCACGGAGGAAGAGAGGTGCCAGAGAACAATACTTTTATCTGTATTAAAGTGTAAAATGATGTTTGTACAACAAAACTGAAACTTTTTATTGTATATGATTTGTACAGAAGTGCAGGAGTGAGGAAAGCTGTGGGGTATTTGCTACTGTAAATGTACTGTAAAGCTTGAAGATGAGACTTTTATAATTGTAGATTTTTGTAGATGGAAGAAATTAAACCCTACAACATCAGTTTGGTTTTAGCAGTTCTTGCCAAGTTCTTTTGCAGGTATAAATGTACGTGCATTTTGATTAGTGTAAACTAGGTATAGAAGCATTCTTACTTTTTTCCGGCTTTGAAGGTGACTTACACTAAAGGAATACTGCAGGCAGTACTTTTTTTCTGAGTTTCCAGCCTGAATACTGTACTGGAATAATGGCAGTAAATTGATCCAGTTTGGTTTTGGTGGGTTGTTTATTTTAATTATTATTATTTATAATGCGCATTGTGGTAAAAGGTTAACAGTTTTCTGTTTGCCTATAAAATGTGAGGCTTTTAATAGTGATGAAAAACCCTATCTTCAGGACTTTTCTACTTTCTGTAAGAATTTAAATTTTGAACTAAATGTGTGAAAATTTTCATCTTACTGGCATCTTTCATACACAAAAAAACCACCTGTAGTATCTAATGGAAATTGTTCTCTTAGACTTGTATCTCACTTTCTTACTCTGTGACAAAAAGATTGTCAAGTCTTCTCCAGCACTTTTTCTGACTAGGTAAATACTGACTCCGTTCCCTGCGATTCTGGGTGGTATTGAGTTGAAATAGCTGTTTTGGCCTGGCAGCAGCGACCTTAGGGTCTGGTGCTCATTGCTGCCATCAGAGATGACATCAGCGCAGCTCTGATTATCTTTGTTGGGGGAGATGGAGCGACAGAAACTAAAAATTAGTGCCTCTTGTTCTTTGCGGGATGTGTGGAGGAGATGGCTTGTGGTAGGTGAGGACTTTGTAATTAAGGGTAAGCGGCCAGCAGCAGTACCCACAACTGCCAGCCACGCCGCATGGATGCAGCTTCGTGAAAGCCCAGATGTTGCTGCAGCACCTGCACTGTGGGATGCCGGGGAGTTGCCCAAATGCATCGCTAGATCTGTCTGTCGCTCGTCTGCATGAGCATGTTCTTCAGCCCTGTATTCAGGGTATTTTCGAAGATGATGAAGATTTGAATGATTTTATATATATATATACTTTATTCTCTTAGTACAAAGTCTTTTGGCCCTGTTCCATGCAGACAGCCTTGGGCCTGTCTGCATAAATTAGTATGCAGAAAGCCAGAATGAATTTGCAGTTTTCAAACAACTGTGTACAGACTTTGTATTTTAACATTATTACAAGTGCTGTTGACGTGTTTTGGGCACAGGACTAGCCAAATTATGGAAAGCAGCCTCCTCAGTGATTATAAAACTGTATTTAGGAAATTTCTGCCCTTACTTTCTGGAAGTCGGTTCTGAATTTTGAATTTGTAAGATGGAGAATCGCAGTGTAACTCCACAGGCGTGAAAGCACAGCAGTGCTACCCAAAAGGCACTCTGGTGTCCTGGCACAAGTACCAATGCAAATGCAGTAAACAAAACTAAAGAAATCATGTCATTTTTCATGCAGATCAGTTTACTACAGAGCTAGAAAATAATGCTTCCAGCATAAGGCAGGGACAGGAATAAGTAAATGAGGGTAGAGAAAGGAGGGTGACTCAGCAGCAGTGCCGCATGTACCAGATTAAAGTGACAGTGCAACTAAAGCTTTGACCTAGGACTCTTCACGGGGCTTGTGAGAGGCCTCAGCCGTGGAAAAGAATGAATAAAATGTCGTTAAACTCGAGTTCTTGCGTATCTGTGATTCTATGATTTTTATTTTTATTTTTTTTCCCCTCTCTGGACAGGCAGCAAGCAGTACCTATAGATCCTGAGACCACAGCAATGGCTCCAGGTGCCTCCCCTTCTTTCCACAGACAGGGCCGTGCTGCACATGGAGACGGCAGTAAGCTTCCCCAGTGACTGCGGAAAGCCTGTTCAGTAGCGTAGATGATCTTCCGTCCTGAGGTTGTGAGATGCTGTAGAAATGGAATTTAACAGGCAGGACTGTAAAACATGTGATTGATTTCTGTGCTTCCCTGTGCATTTCCTTGCCCGGCATGAGATGGCTGTGAAAGATAATTATTCTAAAGTGCTTCTTGGTCTTGGAAGGGAGCAGATTTAAGTTTGTTTTTTACCTACTCTGGACATTTTTAGCTGTTTAGATGTAAGAAAATGTTTCTTAGTAGATAGACTTCAGCCCTGAATATTTTCCAGTAGCTAGAGATGCTGTGAACCAACTTAGGAAAATTATCCTTTGCCAACATCGATCGCTTGACCGATGAAAACACTTTCATAAAAAACACGTTTTACTTCTGAAATCCTTTTGGTTAAAAAGTCTGAGATCTGCAAGCCCCCACAGCCCCTATTTGCTGTTTACTAGGAACTGAATTGCAATTGTTGCCTATCCGAGGCCTATTCATCTCCTTTAACTAAGGAATACTGTTCCGCTGGGAACGTTTGAGTGACGCAGAAAGAACCAGCCTCGCTTTCCGAGGCCTGAGCTCTTGTCCTCGCAGCGGACAAGAGGAATCTGACTGAAGCGGTTCCAAGGCTGCGCGCTGCTTTGCGAACACTCCTTGCCGCCTTTCGAGAGAGCGTAGGGTAAGTCGGAGTCTTTCGGTTTTGGTCCAGCTAGAAGTGAAACCATGCGTGCTTAATCCCGTCACGCAGCAGGCTCTTCAACTGTTCGTGCTGAGCTCTCCAGTCAGTTTTAGCAGCCAGCTTACGTCAAAAGCTTCTATGAACTTTCACCCCTTGTGCTCCCATATGGAACGCTTATCGGGGTAATTTCCAGAGGTAAATGTCATTCGGAATAACGTAATACTACCCTTGTGTCCTCATAATGCACGTTATGCAAAAAGAATGTTCTGCAGACACTGCTCTTTACTCTTAACTTCAGGTTTTAATTTAAATGAGGTTTTGAAAGTCACTTTCTGAGTCCCCGTTTGTTTTATGATGACTGCAGTCAGACCTGTTCCCGCTGAAGTGAATGGGAACAGGAGCTGAGCTGCACTCGTACTTTACTTTTCCTAAAGGAATGAGGTGGATGTATCTACAGCGTGTGTCCCTGCCAGCTGTGTACCAGGACCTGCACAGCAGTAGCCCACGCTGTCAGTAGCCCCTGTGAACCAAATTTGCTCCTTAATTTGCTCCTACTAACGTTTTGCCGGTGTTTCTATCTGAGTATTGGAAAATACGATCGTTGTAAAAACGCAGGAGGGAGGAGGAATGAGCGTTAAGATTGAACTGAATGTACTTTGTAACCTCTGCGGGCAGCAAAGTCTAGGCTGTACGTGTGGAAGCGTGCCCAACGCAAACACCGGACACACTGCAAAAAAAACTCCTCGGGAAGGTCGTGATTTGCCAAAGGACAGAGCAGGTAATTAGACCGGTAATTGCTGTCACTGGAATCGAATGTACAAATCAGAGCTGTTCTGCAGCTGGGGTCCAAGGAGCAGCGTGTTTGTGGGTTCGTATGTACTGTATTATCATAAAAATGCTTGGCTGTTGGATTAGGTTTACCACATTGAATTCATCACTGGTTTTCCTCTGTGACTTCTTTTCCTCCATCGCAGCAAAGCAGACAGAGGTAACAAAAGACAGCCATTCCCTTTTCTTGGCTCCCCTTAAGGTCTGTTCCTGATCCACCTGCGTACACGTACGCTACTGGTGCTCGCCCTTCTCCCTTTCGGTACTTCCAGAACCTAGGCCATACCTGATGTGTTGCATTCATTGACCATGCCTGTCGTTAACTTATTGACAATAAAATTAATGTAATTTATCATCTGAACTCATACAAAGGTTACATGTGATTGAAGGAGTAGCTGGTGAAGCGAGATATGAAGCAGGCCTGGAATACAGCCAGCACGTAGGCGTGTGGTATATGTCACTTGTCCCAAAGTTCTCTGAACTCCTTCGTAGTTCACAGCACAACTTGCAAACACTGTAGGAATGAAGAAGCTGGAGTAGGACCAGGGACAAGCAAAGCCCTAATCCCTAATGCTACCGCTGCTACGGGACGCTGCACGGTGAAATCGCCAGCTGAACGTGACACTTGGATGGTTGGGGGGGGAGAGGATTTCAGCGAAGGGCCGCCTGCTGAGCGTGTGAGGCCGTTGGGCCCTAGACAGATGAACGGTAGGAGTTCAAATAAGGCGTGATGCCCTGGTTAGACACGTACGACGCCGGCGTCGCAGCCAAAGGGCTGCTCTGCCTCCCCACCAGAGCGCTCCAGGAAGCGTTTAGGGTTAATTGGGGCAGCAGAAAGGCAATGACAGCCTTATCGCCACCCAGATCCTCTCATCTCTGCGTAAGCTGCTACCGCTCGAGTAGCAGCGTCCCGGAGCGCTCTCAAAGGCCACTCGGCCCTACCACCACGTCCTAGAGTGACGGCAAAGTTCCCTGAAAGCTCTGTATTTGCCTGTATTTCAAGTGTCCCGGTTGAGGCAGAACGAAACACTTGTGTGATCCTGAGGGACTAAGGAGTATGAGCCAATTCCTTCCAAAGAACCAGTGGAAGAAAAGACAGTCATTGTTTTTTCTGCAAGTTTAAACCCCCTCAATGCCCAGGAAGGGTGAGTTCTGTGTTCCCGCTGCAATGCAGGCTGAGCAAGCATGGAGGGTATCCTAACAGGGGACAACTCCATTGCAATTAGAGGCAGTAAATAAAGCAGCTGAGGGGGGGGAGCAGAAACCCTGCAGTAGTGAGCACTCCTAAATGAGTACGGAGCGAAGAAGTACAAGTTAGCAGAAACGAGATAAATAAATAGACAAGGTGCAAAAGGCGAGTGGGATAAGAACAAGAGAGCAAGGGAAAAGACCTAATCAAGAGAAGTGGGGTGTCAAGGGGGGAGCAAAACCAGAAACTCTCCGAAATCAAAAAACATTGGTGCTTACCGCTCTCCGCTCTGAGCTTGTGGAAAGACCTGAACTCATTTTCTGAAAACGTAGATTAGGTTTCAGCAGAGTGTGAAGCATGGTGCCTAAATGAAACACGCCAAGCAGTAAGAACTGTACGGCTATGGAAGCTGAAAGCGTAACTACCACAAACTTCACCTATGTTTCCAAATCCATTTATGTCATCGGAAGGTAACCCTTATTGCAGTTCTTTCAGTCCTCTGGCTCAGTAAATAGCCCCGATTTTGGACGATGCCATGGGTCCAGAGGGAGCGGGTGCAGAGATGACAGCACAGCTGCAGAGCTGCTCCAGGGACGGTCCTGCAGGATGACAACTACTGCAATCCTCACGTCTTTTGAAAACACCAGACTCGCGTCTTGTTTAAAAAGACTTGCGTCTTTCAAAACATGCAAGGCAAAAAGGAATACAGCGATCTGCGTCAGGCAGGACTGTCACTCCACACCTCACGGAGAGCTCTGAACAAGACCACTCTGGTAAAGAAGGCAGGATTTCTAGAGGCTATGCTTTCCTCAACCCCACAAATCCATCCGTGGGGTAGGACCGCACCAATCCCTGCGGAGTGGCTTTCTAGAGCTGTGACAAAGCAGGAATCTGTACTGTAGGAAGTGGAAGAGCGGCTGGACATGAGAAAGAGCACGCGGAATGACATCCACTGCACCCATCACTGGCAAAGTACATAAACCTTGTTTTCTCATGAAATAACTATCGTTTCATCATGTACCTTTTCACTAAAGGCTGTCATGCCTGCTGTTTCACAGTTACCAGTACTTAACCTTCAAGATCTTATAATCCAGAAGATGAAGGGTACAGACTGTGCCAAACAACGCAGATACCTCCTTAAAGCTTGTCTGCTTCTTCAGAAGCAAACTGCTTTTGTGTATAGATAGCTTTCTTTTGCTTTAGTTCCCTGCCCTCTTACCAGTTTAGATGAATGCTAGTACACGGGAATGGACGGTTGAGATCAGCGAGAAGAAAACCCATCTCCCGTAACATCATCAAGCTGTTGTATCAATCAGTTGCACCCTAGCGTAACTGCGTATGAGATATCTGAGCGGACCCCCCCCAAAAGACAAGAGGCACATAGAAAACATGGTTTTAACTTCTGAATAACGTTCATTTTTCCATAAAAGGCAGAGTGGGTGAATATTACCGAAAACGTTGGCCAAGTAAGCAGCAGCAAAAAGGCAAGCTTCCCGTTCTTTGTGCCCTTCTCCCTTAAACTCTGCAAGCAGTGAGCGCTGCAGTCATCATGAGCACAGGCAGCGCCCCCTTCTCGCAGTCTGAAACCCACCACCGCACGGACCCCCCAGCGAACGCTTTTCCTCCCCCCCTCAGCCTTCACGCGCGCACTGGGAAGCGCGTCACCGGTGTGCGGATCCAACGCTTCCCCAGAGCCACCACATTTATCCGCGCGCAAAGGGGAGGCGCTGTCGGGGCCCCGGGAGGATCTCAAATACAGCCCGCAGCCCGGCGGAGCGACCCCGCAGGGCGGGGAGGGGCGGCCCGGCCGCCGCGTCCTCGGAGCCTCCAGCTCTACGGACCGCGAGCGCGGCCCGGGGCCCGCCGGCTCCCCGCCGCCCTGACAGGAAAAAGCC
>VZTL01019553.1:0-23751 GCA_013400535.1 Scopus umbretta | reverse complement strand
ATTTTTTTTTTCCCTTTTTTTTTTTTCTTTTCTTTTTTCTTTCCCTTCCCCTCCCTCCTCCGGTGCTTCATCCCCGCACCAGCAGCCTAGCGAAGCCGCCCGTGGAGCCGGTGCCGCTCACGGAGGCCGTGGGGTTGCGCTGACTCCGTGGCGTCCCGTGTTGCTCGCCCCGCTGCTGGCACGGTGGACGCGGAGGAACTTCATGGAAGCGCCCGGCGGGAGCCTGCGGTACCTGGTGGGGTTTATGTCCTATAGCTGCCCACACCTGTGATCCTTTCTCCTCCTGCGTTCACCATCTTCAGTGGAAAACAGTTTCAGATGTTTCGGTGTTCGGGCACTTAAGGCAGAGGGGAATACGCCGTAGTACGGCTATCCTAATCGATCAAACTTAAAAGCGTCGATCAATGTGGAAGATAATGTGTGGTTGGGAAAAACCCAAGATGCTAGAGAGAGATACGATGCTGCAATAAAAGGGGTTTTGGCGCTAAACTGGTGGCTGAATCGGTAATCTACCTGTTATGCATTCAGCAGAAAGAACCCCTAAAAAAAAGCTTTTTTTTTTTTTTTAAAGAGCAGGGGGGAAAAAAAAAAAAGGCTAAATAAGCAGAGCTGTTTCTTAGATTTTGTATGTAACTGCAGCCTGACTTTGCGATGGGGTGGTATAAAAAGGGTGATGAATTTGTCTAGCCTTTAAAAGGAACGGCAAGGAGTAGATTGATCAGTTTGCATAGTATATTTGACATTGGTTGTTGCAGTCTGTCATTGTCTGTCTTGTGTGTTACGTTTTCTTTTTTTTCTTTGAACGCTGGTGAAAACA
Organism: Scopus umbretta; assembly: GCA_013400535.1. Lineage (NCBI taxonomy): Eukaryota > Metazoa > Chordata > Aves > Pelecaniformes > Scopidae > Scopus > Scopus umbretta. Next base: position 22,934 of record VZTL01019553.1, on the reverse strand, counting down.
AGCAAGGGGCAGTGTAAGTGGGAAGGAAGAATGCTTGAAATTCCGTCCTTTAGAAGTCTGTGATGGGGACGGGGCGTACTGTTGAGCTTCGGTCTTTCATCTGTTGACAGTGACAAGCAGCAGTCAAAAAATGAGATGAGGGTAGGGTGTGTACTCAGTTGTGGAAAACCAGAAGAAATAGTATGGTATTGTTAATCTGGTCGGTGATGTTTTGGGCAGTAGTATTTGTACGGAAAGGATGGGCAAAAAGTTACCGAACGTCTATTAAGACCTACTGCCGAACTTCTTCAACTAAAGTTTTCTGAGACTAGTGCGGTGTTAGGCTCGACCGGACAGGATCAGTTTTATTAGGACAGCTACGAGTTGTGTGAACATAGGATTAAGGTGGGGGGAAATTCTGTTCTACTGTAGTTTTCTTTGACGATTCTGTGTTACCTCAGGGTTACCTTGCATGTTAAAACTGCAAAGTTACTCTTCTTAAATATGGGAGTGTTAAATTTCTAGCCAAATACTTATGTAAAAGTTCAAGCAGTAGAAACAGGTCATTGGGCTCTTGCTTCCAGCATGTAAAGCTGTTAGGAAAAACAAGAAAGTTGAACTGTGAGATTTAGGTTTGGTCCTTTGCTTATCCTCTGCTAAAGTCTAGGAGGATAGCAACTTAGTTTGGCTTCAGAGAAGCTTTTGACTGAGTCTTGCTTTGTATTGTGATGGCAAGAATATTACTTGAGCCCTGGGTGAGAAGGGATTTGCTCTCTTCTTGGGACAAGCTTTTGGGTGGTAGAAAATGAAGAGCGTGTCTTCTGGGGAAAATGCAACATTTGAATAGAGCTAATGTTCATTAAGGTGGGGAATAATTCCAAAATCTGAAGGACAGGAAGGAAATGTTTGCTAAATTTCCTTTTATAATTAGGGAGCTATGCTGCTTTGCCATGAGCATTAATCCTGACCCTGGAATGGGGGAGGCTAACTCTTAACTTGTAAAACGTTTACCGTTTTATGGGTTAGCCTAAGTGCTTAGGTGACCGGCCTGTGAAGTTGCGTGCTCTCCTTGTAATTTGTATGGTGTTTGAGATGAAGCTAGTTGGAAAACGGTGAGGTGTTTTGTTTTCTTTTTTTTTCTTCCCTGTGTCTCTTTCAGTTATGTTGTTGAAATAACCAGGTTTGATGACATATTTCAAGCAGTGAGCTGTTCCCTACAGTTGATGATTCAACAATTTTGCGGAACTTGCAGGTTATGAGCCTGTATAGTAAAGGGCAGGCATGTCCTCCACGGGGATTTGTGAAACAGAGCCCGAATCTTGTACTGGCTTCATGCTAAGCCCTTGTTTCTTTTATTTACATTAAATTTTATTCTTATCCCGGTGCTGTTGTCAGATAGACTAGAGGTTGGGAGTGGTATTCTGATATAATAGTTCTCGGAATAGAAAATTCAGGAGGCTGCTTGTTTGAATACACTCCCTCTGTCTTTCAACACCACCATAAACCCTTTCATACGTGAAACTAGTCGTCTTTGCTGATGGGAGAGATCACAGTGGAAACCTCATGAATTCCCAGGCAGACATACTTTCTGAGATGCAGACGGAGTATTTGCCAGGAACTTCGGGACTTGTTTTTTGGTGAGGAAGGCCAATTACGTGTGGATGTAGCGTACAGGTTGCGGCATGATTCTAGACAATATATCACACAAGAATGTCTCCTTTGGGTTTTGCTCAGGCTTAAATCGGTCTAAGAAAGTTGAATTCCATTATGCAAGTGTGCTTGTCTCAGTGAGGTTCTGGGTAGAAATCAGATGGATTTAGTCCCAAAATCTGATAGTTTCGCAAAGGGAGGAACTTGATTTTGGATTACTGTTTTTTGATAAATGACCAGAGTGGACCAGCTACTTGAGATTTGATTCCGGGGAAAATCTGTCTTATGTGTGGTCAAGTATAAAATTTGAAAAAGTTACTGCCTTCACTAAAGAGAGTCTGCATACTTGTATTTTGGTCATGATTTAATATATCTCAAATATAATAGAAAATAATGGATTTGCATGGAAATAAATCAAGCAAGACTAAAATTTTCTGAATCTTTTCAGAGTAGCAGCCACTCTAAAACGCAGCATGTAGTTGTCCAAAATGCTTTGTGCTCAGTTTGGTTCTTTTTTTGTTTATAGAAGAAATGTAAATTTGGACCACAAATGCCTGTATGAAAGAAGAGGTTTCTTAGATCATCTTGTAAAGTAGCTTATTACTGGGATTCTCTGTATTATATTGAACTGATGGATTTAAGATAAGCAGGGAGGCATTGCTTGGATCAGCTGCTTTAGTTGTAGGTCACTATCTCAGCCTGATTTGTTTTTTGCTGTTCATACAACTCATGGCTGCTGGTATTACAGATATATTTACAGAAACTGGAATTCTGTTTCTAAATTTTACTGGTGATCTGAAAATGCTCTCCTGGTCAGTTTATAGCTCTGAGGGGGAAATCCGGTTAAGTTAATGGTGACTTACCTGTTTTCTTCCCCAGCTAAATAAATCAGCTTTTTTGTGTAGGTGGAGAGCAGTCCATACTGCAGGCAGAAGTAGTCATGGTCTGTGATGGCAGCATGCAGGTAGCAAAAAAAAAAAAATCGATGCAACAAAATTATCTGCCAAGGTTAGATTTATATGGAAAGGCTTCCAGGTGGTTGTACTAAGCTAAAAATACCCCAAAACCAAAACATAACACTTTTCCCCCCCTCTACCTTGCCTGAAAGCAAGAAAGGCAGAAAAAGTAGAGCCTTTAATATATACCTGTAAGTAGTAAGGAGAATTGTTAGGACAAAATGTAGTTATTGTTTTTGAAAGCATGAGTTATGTGAATGTTAGGAGGTTTGTATTGTAAAATGGAGTTGAGGCTTTGCTTTTCGCTTCTGAAAGGTGGCATCTGTTCGCACAGCAGTGTACCACCCTGAGGAGGTATCCCTTTGATACTGGACGGAGGGAAGTGGTAATTTTAGCAGGCAATAAATTGCCCGTGTAAATGTCAAGAGAGAAGGAGCGGAGAAGGTACTGCTGTCGTGTGCTGTAATTTGGTTTACGGAATTGGTTGTGTCCGCAGCATTGGAAATCCTGAGATTTAACAGGAAAATGGAGCGGTTCAGGATCCAGCTGATACCTACGGTTAAAATTTTGCCGAGACCCTAATAAGCACCAAGATTATTTTCCCAGAGCTTCTCTCGTTAGGACTGCATTCACTCTGCCGGGGTGCAGCAGTGCCGCTAGCAGGGAAGGTTGCAGCTACCAGGGGACTGCAAAGAGGCTGGAAATGCCAGCTTTAATTGCATTTCGGTGTGCCTGACTACGCTGTTCAACAGTGAAAGTTGCTACAGCACATTTGATAGCGGTAGCTGGAAGCACTAGAGGCAGCATGTTCAGCTGTAATATCAAGCCAGGGTAGGGTTATTTGAGGACGCCGTTCCGGGATTAACTCTTAAATTGCCTACTCTGATCTCTTGCAGTGGTAACACTTGCAGGTTTTGCTTGTCTATTTGAGTGTTTTGGTATTTGATTACTCAGCTTGGAGTTAACGTTGACGGGAGAAAGCGCACGGAACGTAGATCCTGTAATTTATAAGCTATATAAAGTAGAAGCTCTTCATTTAGAAACACTACACTGCCTTAAGTGTAGGTTCTGAGTAAACCAACCACCTCTGCGGTACGCGCTGCTGCGGAAACTTATCATAACCACGCGTTTGGGATTGCAAGAGCAGGCTAAAATGTGATGAACTACTGATTACGGTTAACTTCCTGTAGCTCTCCTGAAGGTGACATTCAAGGGCGTATTTTAAAAACTGCTCGGCTTCATTGTGTATTCAACCCAAAATCGAAACAGCTTCTCTGTGGGATGTTCATAATGCACTCAAGCTCTGCGGATCCTGCATGAGTCAAAATTGCTTGGTGTCAACCCAAATTAATTCTAAATCGGAAGCTGCAGACATGAAGCACGGTATGTAAAAACACGAAGCTGCCCTTGTCGGTCATGGATCTGTTTCCTTAAGGACTTGAGAGGCTTCCTTTTGTTTTCCAAGGCCTGTATTTGAAGTGAACGGCAAATTTTTTTGTGAGTTTGATACCGTGGGAAACTAAAATGTGCTTCACGAGTTCGGGGGGGTGGTTGTTACTTAAAATTTCTCTCTTCCGATCCCGGTCAGGACATTTGCTTTCCCATACAGTTCTTGCACACTGGTGGCAGCCATCCTGCAAATGAGGGGATGTGGGATGGGGGAAAAGGGGAATAATGTGGAGAAAATTCATGTTTTATGTTGCCTAGCAGACCTCTTAGCGGGATTTAAGATCATTAAGTTTACCAAAAACACATGAATGTGGGCCGTTAAGAGATTGTATGTCCTTCTTGAGAAATGGGGAAGTGGAGTAGGATTGGTTTTGGGGGGAGAAGATGCTTGAATTGAGCTTGTTACAAGGAATTAAACCGAGGCAGTTTGTGAACAGGGTGCTGAAACAGGCTTTCAGGTGCAGCTTTTCTCAAGAGATGTCTCTGCTGCTTTTCTTTATTAATTGCCATGTAATGAAGGCAGATGCAAATGAGCTATGCGGGGTGGGGCTTCCTTTGGCACAAGTCGAGCTAATCCTGCACCGTGGCTGGAAGTTGCACCTCCCTGCGTGCACCCGGGTGCTGGCACTGGCATGCTGGAAGCCTGGCCACCAGCTTGGGGGAATTTATTTCTTTCAAAAGTAAAGCAACCAGAAGGAAAAGTTTTCATGTCATTCAGCGGGTCGGCTCTGCAAGTACAACCCTGACAGAGGGAACAGGGTCAGGAGTGTGAGCTGTTGAGGGGAGGGTGGAGTAGGCTCTTTGTGGCTGTGCAGGCTTTACTTCAGTCAGACCTGTTACGAAGCCACATCTGTAAGTATTTTTCATCCACCACTCCAGATAAGCGCGAATGCTTTTTGGTACACTTTCAACAGTGTGCTTTTTTGAACCTGAGCAGTTCTCTCGACGGAAAAAGATGGCTTTGTTAAGGTGGTTAACTGTGCATTAGGGGAACCATGAAGAAGTCAAGTTTTTCAAGATTCTTGTTTAAATAAACTTTGTAGTCAAATCTAATCCTTTCATGCAAAATTAAAGAGAAGTAAGACGTTTGACCTGGGGTAGATCTAAACCTTGTTCTGAAGTCTTCAAATTCAGATGATGCTTCAAGTGGTAGGATCTGCTGGAATTTTCTGGAAACACTTGGTAGGAAAGATGCTGCAGTGGAGCAAAGCCAAAAGTCCAGACTACAATGTGCAAGGCATTCAGAATCGTTGGTTCTGAATGAAACTTTGAAAACCAGTGGAAACAGATCTAAAGGCTCTGTTGCTTTTCAGTGTAATCTTCAGTGTTTGCTAAGATACGCTACAAAATATGTGTTGTCTGCAAGTACCAGTTGACACCTCAGCCTGGTTGACTCCTCCTTTAGCTGTAGGTATTTATTGACACTGTGGCAGCATAGAAAGGATTCACAACTACGTAATCTGTTTAGATGCACTGGTTCTTCCTCAGTTTACCATATGCATTTCGATTGCTGTACATGCAAATTTTAAGTACAGTTGTCTGAAGGATGCGGGATGAGACAGTGGTGAAAAAGGTGGTTCCTGCAGTGCAGATTTTGGATTATCAAGCATGATGTGCCAATCAAGATGAAGACAGGGCAAGTAAAGAAAAGCTTGTGAACCTTGCGGGCTCCTGCAAAAGGGAAGACTACTTAGAATTTCTTATGGGACTTCTTAAGTGAATTAGAGAACTTATGACTAGAACATGAGAAGGAAATCTATAGTAGTTTAATTTGGGTGAAATCTGTAAGAGTTTGTGGATAATGGCCAAAGATTAATCTTTTGAGGCGTAAGACTGAATGATTGATTTCTGAAGGCCTTCTAAGGAGCAAAAGACCCTAATGTATGACACTCTGAAGACTTGTTCAGAAAAGTTGCAGTGCTTCTACATTAAATGGATAGGAACTCAAGAAATCACAATTCCCTGCTAGATTATGCTTTAAACAGTGACGTTTCCTTTCAGCTCTTTTTTTTGGTCGTGTTGGGGTTTTTTTGTTTGTTTTTTGGTTGTTTTTTTTTAATATAACACTGAAGTCTTACAAAATGAGGAGTTAATACTTCTGGAATGGTTATCAGTATTCTTAGGAATTCTAGATTACAGCAACCAGAACAGCATGTATGACAACTCTTAGCTAGTTATTTGTATTCTGTGGAGCATTGAGTTAAATGAATTTTAATTTGGAAAAAGAGGGAATACATAAGTGGTCTTCAGTGTGTGGGTGTGAACATGTGCAAGTGTAATAGAAATTATGATATGAAAGTGTCTTTTGACAACATTGTCTCCTGAGTTAGTGGGATACATCTGTCTAGCTTCAACAGCTTGTCAGATTGTATTGCCAAAACTTCATTCAATATGTACGACCTCCTTGAAAGGTACTCTTGCTATACGCAAAAGAGCGAAGATGCATAATATGTAGGAAGACTCCATTAAATCTGTCCTACAAACTGTCAAAACAATCAAGCCCTTGACATTAATGCAGTAAAGTGTATTTTACTTTAAAGCTTTGTCCTCCCATTAATAACAAATTTTTGGTGTTTGAAAATCTGTTTAAAAATTACCATTTTGAATCAGAACTGGAAGTTTCTGCTTTGAAACATGCATATTAAAAAGCACCGTGTTTCTTAGTTTGCTGCGGTACCTTCTTCTGCATTGCTTTTTTGGAAGAGTATTTCTAATAAAAGTTCTGCTTCATCTATATGGTTTGACACTGGTGAATAAATTCTAAAGAAAGGTGTTAGTTGTGCTATTTTAACTTTTTTTCATGTTTGGGGGATAAAGGTTGTCAAAATTCTTGATAAACCTTTTGTGGTTGCTAAATTTAAGTCTAAAAATTGTTTAAATGTAAGGTAATTCAAGTTTTTCTGAGCAGTTGAGCTAGGAAGAATGAGAAGTTGTCTGAATGTTTCAAAATGATGTTCTTTATACAGAGCGCATCAAGGAGTCTTACGACACCAAAACCATTTTTCTGATAGTGCTTCCTCAGCTGCAGAATATTTTTTTATCTCTGAATGTGGTGGTAGGACAGAGGTGGAGTTAAAATGAAACTGCCAGAACTGTTTCGATGACTAACTTGTTGAAATTTCTGCTAGATGGACGTCTTGGATGGTGTTTCTAAGCCTAGGGTTGGGTTGTGCGTTTGTCACAACTGACCACTATGAACCAGTGTAAGTGAATGCTAGTACAGAAAACTAAGATGATGCCTTCTCTCTTTGCATTTCCAGGCAAAAAGATTGTGATCTTAAAAAGCCATTCTCTCGTATACAATTTGTAGCTAATGATGAGACTGTAGGATACAAGTTTCTTTTTTCTGAAGATGGTCATAGGAACATCCCATTATTTTGGCATCCAGCTGCTTATGCGGGCATGGGCTGGACATCCCAAAGGTTGAAAGAGCTTAAAGGTGGAGGCTGGTAAGGAGAAAAAGGGACAATATGAGAAGGGGTATATGGACCTAAGTTTTAAGGACAGCTTATTGCGGGGAAAGTTGGGCCATGCCTCTCGAGTTCTTATAGCACGGAAGTAAAGAAACCAAAAATAAAGATACAGGTTATTTCCCAAATAGCCAGGCTAAAGAAGCAAGCAACTTTTGAAGAGCTTTGCTGTACCTGTGGTAAGTCTTGGCTGTTGAACTATTTGCCTGTCATCGTTCACATTTTATCCATTTCTGCCAAGTAGATGTGATGTACCTAATTTCTTAGATACTGTTTAAAATAGAATTGAATTTACAAATAGATGGATTAACTTACTTAACTGGATAATAGCAGAGTACTAATCACTATCACACTTTGAGAGTTTTATTTGTGTTGATATGCAAAGACTTGTACAGCAGACAAATACAGTGCGCTGCTCTGTCCCTTGAAGGTTGGCCTGAAGTTAGGTTGCCTTAAACTGTAGCTTGATACTCAACTCCTTGTCCAAGTTGCATGGTTGTGCTTGCAGAGTGCTGGGAAGTAAAGTATCCAGCTTCTCTTGGCAAGTGCTTCCTCAGGTGCCAGAGCTGGACTGGCTGGAAGACACTTCACTTGTGAAAGTCTAAATGGAAAAATAGTTTAATGTCAGGTTGCAAATGTCATTCTGTGTTATCTCCCTGGGCTATTTTCAGGGGGTGGGGGGTGAGGGTTAGGGTGGGTTGTTCTTTGTTCTGTGGGGTTTTTTTGTTGTTCTTCCTTGCAATGATCAGGGTTCTATATTGTGACCTTTTTGTACTAGGTAGTATAAAAACTGAGAATAGAAAAGTATGATTCCTACCCAAAAACTCTTAATTTGAAGTACCATGTGAGCCAACAGATGGACACAGACTGGCTAGGAAGGTAAGAAAGCCATCTGGCTGTCATGACAGCAAGAACTCTATAGTATGCTGTAGCAAACAAGGGTTACCTATTCTATCTTCTCTGGTCTATGGCAAAATCAACTATGTCATTTCATAGCTGATGGATCTTTGGCTTAAATTCCCTTAAAATTTCCCAAGGTTGGGGGCTCTAATGATTCTTCTGGTACTCTGCATGGTATTATGCTTACCCCGGAGTCTTTTTTTTCCCTGGTATTTTACCCACGTCTGTCATGCTGTGATTTTGGTATGTTAATACTTTGAACCTTCCTTACTGTTAACAGATTGTCCTCTGTATTCAGAGGCTACTCTGTTGTTGACTGGGTTAAGTGTGTAAATGAAGAAGGCTTGCAATCAGAGTTAGTGGGGAGGGGTTAATGACTAACTCCAGCTGTATGAAGTGCTGTGGTATGAAGATCGCGTTTAACAGATTGTGGCTTTCTTCAACCCCGATTAATAGAGGGGAGGATCTTCACATGTTAAGCAGAAGGCATATGGCAGAAGCCTATAAAGTTAATGCAAAGAAGATCTAGAATTGAATTGGAGGAGACAGAACAGTAATTTATCAAAAGTTGATCGGAATCAGATGGGGGGAGACAGTTGGGTGCTTTTCAGAGGAAGGTACAGTTCAGGCATACCAATTTTTATGTTGGCATTGTTGTGTATAGATCCAAAGCAGCCTTGTGCTAGCACAGGAGAATTAAAGTGGTCAAGGCTCAACTGTATGATCACTAATCAAGATGGTCTCAGTGTCTACCTATGCATCTGTTGACAGAGGTGTGATGGAGTTGACCACGTTCTGCTCCAGTGGGTGGAAGAGAGAGTCGACGCTAATCTTTGTCAGTGTCCCTGAAGACCACCTTCTCTGTTCTGTGCTAAGAGATGTTAGTGTTGTCAGGGTTGGTACTGCAGTTCCTGATGTTTCATGCAGCTTTGGGAACTTCCAGCAGTGCAGGTCATGGCAGGTGAGTAGTGCTGTGTGCTGATGTTGACTGCCGGTAGCAGCACTCTTTCCACGAAAGTCAGGTTTTGGCTGCCATGTGCTTGCTGGCATTTGTTGACATTGGGTTCATCAGACTTTGAACCATCAGTGAGGGCAGGAAGAGTCTGTTACACTGACTTACTACTTCATAGTCAAGTGTAGTCCTGCAGGCTGAAGCTGCCTTTTGTTGCTAAGGTCTTTATTATGCAATTAGATTGAGATATATATATATATGTAATATGTTGTAAAAGTAGCCTGCCTGTAGTCGTTGGAACAAATCAGTAATATCTTCAGGTTTTGCTGCGGGTTGGCAAATAGCTTTGTAGACCTTTCATCCGAGTGAGGCTGAAATTTCTTAGCTATAGTTGCTGGATGTATATCGCAATATTTGCTTGGTGATGTTATGGAGAGAGAGAGAACACTACCATTACTACCTTGTCAGGGTTTCATCAGGTACCTGCTGTCTGTCATCCTACAACAAGGAAGAGAGAAATACATCTCTTACTATTGTTCTTAGAATTCCAAGAAGATCCTTGAGGCTCTGTTTCATACGCGTTTCAGTAGTAGTGTCAAGAGGGTCCACTTCTCACTGTTTCAGCTGTGTTTCCAACAGTTTACTTGGAGTTAAGGTACATTCAAGGTCAAGGTCCTAGACTTGTCTTTAAAATGATGCCAGGAAAATTTCACTGACATTTTCAGAGACCGCCCTCTGCTTGGTGGTTGTTGTAAGTAATGATGAGGTATGGTGGCCACAGCGTTAGCAATAGTCAATGCTATGGCTCCAGTCCTCATAAAGATCCTTATAAAGGAAGATCCTTAGGGAAGACCTGTGTTTCAGTGAAACAGTACTGATCCATTGAAAGACGGGGGTCTTTCTTCTTGGTAAGGATTCTGTCCTACTAAAGCTTTCCCTGTTATTGGTGTAGGTCAGGTGGTCTAAAAACTTAAGTGAGATTTGCAATGAAAGGAAGAGGAGAGAAGAATTTATCCTGTTTTCTAATAGAAATGTTAAGTTTAAAACCCCAATTTGTACCAGTGCACTCTGGCTTTATGATGGCACGCTGCTTTACCAGGTGGTCAGTAGTAGCATATAACTTACTGTGGCTGGTATTAACTTCAGCCAGTTGTGTAGAAATGAAGGGGGGGGGGAAAAAAAGGAAAATGATGGCTGCAAACCCCTGGTAAACCTAAACAGCTGCTTTGTCCCACATGGTGTGCATAGAGCGGAGTTCGTCATCTTCTGCTGTTACATTCAGCTGTGCCACAAGCGCAGGTTAAGGCAGGGTCTGTGCAGCGGACGGAGAGCTGGTACTGGTAACTGCAGTTGGAAAGATCCGCTTCCTGAAGAAGTGCCTAAAACCTGCTAGTCCTGATACTTCTGGCTTGCAGAAAGGTAATTTAAGTTGCACGCCCCGGTGATCTTTAGCATCAAGAAAGAACTGACTAGAAATTGGGAGTTCATTCTCTTGTGTTGAAACTAAAACCCTGAGGATGGAAAAGGGGAATGCATGGAATGTGTTAAAGGAAGAAGTAGGCATTTTTATTTCTAATGACATAGCAGTTCGAAGCTGATTTAATGATGAAACAATGACGGTTACTAAAAGTCTCTTTCAAAGCTGTTTCACGTTGTACATACCTGATGATCCAAGGAAAGGTCAAGTTTATTCAGATAGCTAATTAGTTCCTTGAAGTGTGTGCATAGGGAGCGAGGACTTGGCTTCTACCCAGCAGTACAACTTGAATTTCGCCTGTTTGGGGAGGAATCAGTACAAAGCTCAGGCTCTTTCCCTCTAAGCGTGTCATAAACTGTAACATTAGGGTCTGATCTTTGAGCTTAATAAGCTTGCCTTTAGAAGTCCAGTATATCAAGTAATACTGCCTAACTTTTAGTTCAGGAATGCATTTGCTAATTAGGCTAGCAGGTACACCTGATAAGTCAAGTTGCCTCTGAATGTCTACAGCCACCTGAAATATTTTAGGCATGGTGCTGTGAGGAAGGAGGTGGGAAGGTGCTGCAGGAAGTCTGAAGGGAATACAGAGGATGGTATTTATCTGAGCAAATATTGGTTGTCTGTCTTGAATGTGAATGTCTGAATTTCCTATTTAAATAGGTCAAGGAAACTGCATCCTGGGCTCTCCTAACTGTCTCTTGGATGCAGCCGTGTATGCATATATACCATGGCCAGGCAAGGTGTATGTTGCAGAAGTCTTCTGGATTTCTTTAAGCCTTGGATCAGCTTTTCTGTCTTTGACAACTGATAGAAAACATGTAGAATTAAAATTGGTTTACCTCATTAAAAGGGCAATTTCAGGCAAACTGTGGCACATGCTTTTCTGCCAGCAAAGGTAACAAGCAGAGGTAACTGGGCTGTGTGCTAAAATAACTAAAACATTTATTCTGACAATCCTTTGCTGAGGTTACTGGCTTAAATGGAGACAAAATGGGCACCTGGAAGTGGCAACTAAGCTGTTGCAGCAAAAAAGTGGAATTTTTCCGTACATACTTGCCTGGACATCTAATACATAGCAATGAAGTGCAAGTGAACATTGAGGGGTGAGCGCTGCAGTAGGATGGAGCAAATGTGCTGTTACGTATCAGGGAATAAAGTGCATGCTCTCTTCTTGCTTTCCGTACAGAAAATACAATCTAGAGAGTGTGAGTAGGACTTCTGGTTTGTGTTTTGAAGGCTCATTGCTGCCAACCTTGCATGGGCCTGCAAATATGCTTCTGAGTTTGACCAGCTGCTTTGAAATCTGAAGAAAATAAAGGAAGCCATCTGACTTCCTTTCTAAATGACTGTTTCTCAGATTTCTTCTGGCTTGCAGAGGAATACCTTTGATAAACCTCAAGAAGATTGTGCAATGTGGACAGAAGGGAAACAAGCATGTGTCCTCTTCTCCCTGCAGGCTTGTGTTCGTGGTGTTGCAGACTGCCATGTGAACATCCTCTTCTACATCGGGAATGTTTCTTGCTACAATACCTTGCCTTAAACTGTCAAATATTTTTCCTTATATCCTAATAGAAAAATAGATCAGGAGAAGGCAGGGAACAGGTGTAGCAATGGTACGGAGTGCCACAGAAATTGAAAAAGAGCTTATGTTGTCCTGAAATGCTGATCCACTGTTTGGTTTGTCATGAAGGTCTCTTCTGCTCTTGAGGTACCTCACTAACAAAAGATGTCTCATTGAGGACCTCAGACTTTCACTCTTACAGGGTTCTAAGGGATCTAAGGATCCTTTAGTCAGTCCTTCAGAAAGCTCAGACAGGACTTTGAGAGAGAAGTGCCACCACTCTGTGTTGTAAATCGAGCACGGGTGTCATATGAGCAAGTGCACCAGTTGAGCTCTGTGTGTCAGCAAGAGTTTTCTCTGTAAGCATTGGAAAATAATTTTTTAATCCTGGTGTCACAATGTTGATGTTGCAAGGAAATCACTACAAAATGGCTAGAACTATGGCTCAAGGTAGGTGTTTATAAGTGGTAATACCTCATGATTAAAAGTCTAATAGTAGAATTAAGTTGCATCTGAGTAAAACACAAACTACTCATTGTATCACTGTCTCCAGAGGTTTAGAAACAGAATTCTTTATTGACCCAGATGTATCATTTTTATAGTCATTAGAATGATTCACCAAACTACATAGCAGTGGACAGCAAAATAGCAACTCCATAGCCATAATTAGTACCTGGGGGAAACAATCTTAATTAACCACAGAAAGTTGCTCATGATGAAGCCTGAGATGAACGATGAGCTGGAGATGGGTTCTGAGATCATCTGCTGTCTTGTGAAAAGATTTTTGTTGGAGTGATGCTATTAATTCCCTTTGCTACCCAGTAGCACCTGCTCCTGTAAGTTGTTCTGGCCCTGTTTGTGCTCTGAGGATGAATAGATAATCTGCACTGTGGGAGTGCTGGTGTCTCCATTTTATGTATCTTGGTATTCTGAATTAAAGAAGATAAAAGTCCATTCACGTTAAATCAAGTGTAACTTCCAGTATGGAAATTTAATCTCTGTGAAGCATAGTAAGTTGAGCCTAGCTGTGCGTGAGATATTGAAAGCTGGGTCCACAGTGAGTCTTATCTAATTTGATATGACTAACAGCATTTCATTATGAAATTTCTTGTACCCTTTTGTGAAAAAACCTAAGCTAGTTTGTGACAAAACCTAAACTAGACTGAGTGGATCTACATAGAGACTAGCTTAGGTAAGATGCTAGGCTGGTGCTAGGAGTGGATTAGAAGCTGCCAGCTGTTAAGTGTTTAATAATTAAGCAAAGTACGTAAGCAGGTGCTTTAATGGAAAAAGATGAGTTAAAGAAACTATGCATCTAAAATTCTAACGGAACGGAGAATTGCAACTCTTCAGTTGTCGTTGTTCTCAACCCGTCAAACTGTTTACTGATTGCTTGTGCAGACGATTTTGAGTATTGAGAAATTTTGCCTGTTGAGATAAACTGCACGGTGCTGCCAGTGGCTGTCATCGTGGAGATGCCACGTTAGAGGGCAGCTGCAGAATCGAGCTTGCACAATGCCTTGCTTGTGGAGCTGTTGTTTGACTTGCTCGCTGGCCGGTTGCATCATTTGTGTCTCCTGGGTCTGGGGTGGGGGTGAGTTGGCTGCAGAGGAGAATTTCATCTGGGCTTTCCCTGTGCCTGTTGCAAGGAGAATAAGGATGTGGGATGGGGACGGCAGGCAGGTGGTGGTGCACCAAAGAGAGGGCACGGCCTCTTTGGGGAGGCCAGCTGTTCATGAGCCCACCCATGTTCAGTTACTCAGCTTCTTGGTAAACTGCCTAGTGTTGTAAAGCTTGAATTTTCAGGCTAGATTAAATACCACAGCTCTTGTCCAAGAAGTAAAAGGATGAGTAAAAATTCAATTTGGCAATTGTTTTGCGTTGACAATTGCAATGGCATTTGAAACTGATGTGCTATGACTGCACTAGTCAGAGTGTTTATAGGATGTTCGGTTTTATGTAGCAAGTGGTCTATTGTATGAACAGAAATATGACAGCTTTATTTTTTGAAATGCCTTTCTGTCTGAAAACCTGTTCCTTGTCTGTTTTGACAGTGGAAAACTCTTTTCTTTAGCGCTCCTGCATAATGTCATAAATAACGAATTGTGTATGCAAATACCCTTTGGGCACTTCTGGACAGCTTGAGCTTTTGGCCACCTGGGACGTGTATTCTGAACACTTGCAAAAGCCATTTCTCCCAACACTTACCTTCTGTCACGTTCCTCCAGGGAGAGGGAGAGTCAGTAAACTTGGAGGGTTTTGCTTGCAACTCCTCTGCCATAGAGTGTCTGGTGCTTTGAGCTATCATAGCAAGTACAGCCAGAGGAGTCATCTTGTTGCCCTTACTTGATTCATTCATTTCTTCATAGTCATTTTGAGCTCTCCGATTCTGAGCAGAGTCAAAAGGTAAAACCCTAATTTTCTCCAGTAAGATTTTGCAAATGCTTTTTCATCTTAAAAGCACAGGTCTCCATCAATTTAATGAACCGCTTCCAGCAGTCTGGGCCTTGCTTCTGCTCATGACACTTCTCCTTTTGGTCTCAACAGATGTTTATTTTCCTAAAACTTGAGGACAGTGGATATGCTAAAAGTACCAATGTGGAGGATGGTACAAGGAAAAGCTCAGCAAACTAAAAAACATGTGGTGTTTGTTCCAAATGAGAGCATCCTAGAGCTGAGCCTTTTTTGGGGTGTGCACCCTTAAGTACTTATTCAGTTAATCAAATCTTTGCTACTGGTGTCAGGCTCTGTCGTCCTTTTAGGCTGAAGTGTGCTAGCGGTGTATGCACATCTAGACTGCCGTGTCTCCCTGCGTCCTCCTCCCTGCAGCGCTCTGAGATAGCACATCAGTCAGCGCAGCTGCGTGCCGTTCCTTGGGCCCTGCCTCACGGACGTTGTGTTTATGTTGTAATTCGCTCTGAAAATGTTGCCTGATTTTTCTGGGGAAAGAGGTGATAGGAGCTAAATTGTCAACTTAGTTTTCCTCTCTGTCCACGAGCATAGGTCAAAGGCCTGGAATAAAACCTGTGGGACAAAGTTCAAGCCAAGCTGTTTTTTTAGATGGTCCTGCGTGCTTCTTGGGGATGGGCTGAGACAAGGCAGTGGGGTGTTAATGACTTAGGTTTTAAATTTCTTGTTTCCCCTTTGGAAGCCTTGCTTTAGTGGGATGCTTTTGCATGCACTTATCCCAAGGGGGCATGTGGCTGAATCCAAGACTGGAGAGCTTCCCTGTGGCTCATCTAGGAAAGCAGGCATCCTCTTGTGATCAGACACATCATTACTGGAAGGCTTATTACAAAGCTTGGAGGAATTTAGGAGGAGAGTGTTGAACACTGGTTTTGTTTCCTCCTCTTTCACTCTTAGGAGGAAAGCAGTAATTAATACAGCTGGATGTTAAATGCAGCATTTTCTCTTGGCTCTGACTTCTTCCTAGTGTTCTGTTTCCAGACTTAGCACAGACAGTAGCAGTCAAGTCTTTCAGTTAGTTTAGGATCCTTCTTAGGAGGAAAAATGTTCAGTGATGATCTGTGCTTAACTTAGCTCTTCTTATCTTGAAGATATAGAACAGCCTAATATAGGAATAGTTAACTTTGTTTTAAAATGGAGTGCTTAATGTGCTGGTATTGGCAAAGAATCTGGAAGCATGAACTCCGCGTAGCAATTTCATAAGCTTATAGCTGAAGAAGAAATAGCTTGAAAGTTCATTCTCTCTCTAAATGGTGTCCAAAATACACAGTTTCAGAAAGTTGCTGGGATGCATAGTCTCAGTTTGAAGTCTGTCCTTATTAGGATGATTTCAGATGTGCGTGGTTGCTTCCCCCCCGCCCCCCTTGCTGGAGCAACAGCTTAAAGTGCAGTGTTCTTTGGGAACTCGTGCCCAGTGAGTGTAACACCTTTAGTTGTGCTGTTAGATATATCGGAAAATGGTATCCAAGAACGTGATCAGAGAAAAAAGCAGCTCTCAAAATGTTGTGTGCTGGTTGGTCTTTTGGGGGTTTGGGCATGATTGATAGGAGACAGCAAAGGGATAAGTATGGCAGAGTTGGGCAGTGATTTTAAAATAAACCAAGCAGTGAGTTGCTGAAGATTATGGCTGTTGGAAAATCCCCAAGTGATGTTGCTTGTGTAACATTTTCTTCCTTCCTCCTGGAGAAATAAATCCTGGAAGTGTTGCAGTTAATGAAGGAATTGACTGCACATGTAATTATGCATGCAAAAGTAGCAGTTAAATTGCTTTCAAAACTAAAAATCCACTGATGCCCCCTCAATCACTATGCTTCAAATACAGCATCCACTGGTCTGTTGAGTGTTGCATTAAGAGGATTGATAGAAGAAGAGAGAGTATGTTGAGCTCAAGAATTTTGAGATCATCCTTTTGTCATGGAAAAGATGTCCAGTCTCCTAGTTGAACCAAATTTGGCTAGTTCCATCCAAGTTCCTAGTTTTCTGTGCAATGACTGAAAATTATTTCTAATTTTCCTTGCTTCTTGACAGAAGAATCTTCCAAGTATAACAATTTGTTAAATTTAGTGTTGTGAGGATTGGACACTGCTACTTTTAGATTTGTTTTAAACTGGAGGAGGCACTTAAGTTATGCTACGTTAAAACAAAAGCAGAGCACATGCCGAGTAGCTCTTGCACTACTTTTGTATATTCAGGAGACCCAGTTACTAGGAATAGGCACTTAATTTAAAAATAGGTCAGTTGTCACGTATAGATGTTTAAATGAACCATACAAAGCTCATATTGGCTCTTATGAAAACATTAGTGTATATACTATTAAGTGTAAAGTGGTAACAGCCTGAAGACCTGTTTCAGTACAAATTATCATCTTCTTGCTTTACAGGAAAATCTTCACTGACGATTCAGTTTGTGGAAGGACAGTTTGTTGATTCATATGATCCAACCATAGAGAACAGTAAGTAAACAACTGACAAGCTGGTTTTCTGTACCTAACTAACTTCTATCAGAAGCCACTGTGGTTATATGTATTACTTTATGTGGGCTTTTACATATTAACATTAAAGCTCATTAATGAACTATTTTGTTAGTTTTTTAAACCAATGCTTACCAGGCTTACAGTATTGCAGCATGGAAATCAATGTGTGCATATTTCTCCAAACAGCTAAACTGTCTTTTAACAGTAAGTGAAGGAAAACCTAATCAATCTGGCTAAAATGCATCTCCTTCCTGTATTGTATGTATATTATTGGACATCTGCTTCCTCTAATACAGTTAGGGCACTTGAAACTAAGTATGTCACACCTATATGAAAATGGACCACTATGTACGAGTATTCCAAAGTCTCAGATGTCTCATCTGATCAGTACATCCAGACGAACACAAAGCCAGCAATACCAGTCAGGAGCAAATGACTACCTTGGAAGGTAGGCATGCTGTGGCCATGACAACATGATAATCTTTCAAATTACTCATTTCCAACTGCTTGATAACAAGCCTGGTACACAATCAGCTTGCTGCAAATACTTCTCAAGTGTCTTTTTTTTTTTCTCTTGGCAGTTATTTTAATACTGGTGCCTTTGTGGATAGGTAGCATAGTGTGTAAGTAAAGATAATAGTAACAACAAAAATGCTGCCAAGTGCAATAAGTCACTTCAGAGGTGAGTTACTTGGTATTTGTTACAATCCAACCACCTCTTTCTGAGCTAGCGGTGCTCGGAAAGTACTTGAGCAACTGTGGTGCTAGACTGAGCAACTTGATCACATTGGCTCACTTTAATCGTGACAAATAAAACTTTAATATCATGATCGTAACCCTGGAGTTCTTGTAATTTAATGACTTCTGAAATGCAGTGGCAGCACACGTTTTTAATGTTTTGAACTTGTGTGGTAGGATGTTAAGCCTATGTGATACTCTGGACGTTTGAATTGAAGTTATCAGCAGAACAAGGTTTCTTTTGAATATATATGGTAATAATTACAAATCAGTAGCTATCAGGATATTTTACTCTGGATTATTTTATTGCTTGGAACCAAAATTCAAATTCTACTTTTTCAGAAGCTCTAAACTTGCTTTAGCAAGTCAGGATGGATAATTTGACCATTGCCCTGAATGATCTGTTAGTCCTTATACAGATATCATTAATATTAACACTTTCCATCATCCCTTTTTGCTTTGTTAGAATTATCAGTAATGTTTGTCTTGAATTAAAGCTGCTAATAAAATATTGGGGATTAAGTTTCTGTATTTTAAATCTTAATATCAGTCGGGACAGGTTGTTTTCACTGTCTGCGCTATATAAATGCAAATTATTTGAAGTAATTTTTTAGTTTTATGCAGGTGTGTGGGTATGAATAAAGCTTGAGAGACATGGGGTCAAAATCTCTCCAAAATGAGTCTGTATCTTGTTTTAGGATTTTGATGCCTTGGTACAAGGTTGGCTTGTTTCATCCTTACAAGCTCTTGTTGTCCACAGAAACCTATTGTCTCTAACTGCTGTTAGTAACTCTGTAGCTCTATGTCTCATACTGGTAGTATTTCTTAACTATATGAAAATACACTCCGGATGAATTCTGCTCTTATTTGACTCTTGTAGTCTGCACCACTTGCTTGATCTGAATTCTAAACATTGAGCATGTCATGGCCATGAAGACTTTGTTGAGCGGGGGCATCTTGAAAAGGCTTAACTTTTCACTTGGTTTCTTATTTGTTTGGAAAACAAACAGCATTATTCATTTGGTGAAAGTCTTATGATCTGAGGCATGGCTGGAGGAATTTGTTTTCTGAAAGGTAGAGAATTAAAGGGCGCTTCTTGCATCAGAATGTTTTGCTGGGAAGTAGGGATTGCAAATGTAAAAGATGTGCCCTGAAGTTCAAAACAGTAGGAAGCTGGTCCCATCCTTAAGCCCTATAAGGCCTGATGGAGCGAATGTTTTAAAGATGCTTCTGTGAAGAATGGAAGAGAAAACACCTTCAAACATACCACTAAAATTTATAATATATTGAAGGTGTCTTTCTTTATGAAAGACGTGAGACACTAGTTTTGATGGGATTAGTATAAAATCATTCTTTTGACCTAAGTTCTTGATCTTTTGAAAATGCTTTTTCTAAATATAGACCTTTGCTCAGTCCAGCCTCTTGACGCTCCCAGCTGTATGTTTCTGATTCTGTGCAGGGTCATAAGACACAAAGTATGTAATCAACTCTTTTATTGTTTTCCTAGCTTGTAATTTCAAATCTGGTTGACAGTGCTGGTGAAAGGGGTTGAGAAGTCCAGATTCCTGTACTAGGGGCAGTGTTGGAGAATGTTGCATTTTTCCAGTGCTTTATAGCAGGTTATAAAACCTTCAGTTTCATCTAGTGACTGGGTCTACTTTAGTGTCACAAAACTTGGAAATGAAAAAAATACAGGCTAAAGAATAGTCTGGCGTATGTGATTTCTGTTTTGTCTCCAGCAAATTGTTACTGGTAATTTATTGCAGTATTCTACCAGCACTGATGAAAGGGTAGAAAGCTGCAGTACTTAATCTTTGTAATTTTTGTCTTCAAAGAATAAAACTTGCACAAAAAAATGAGTCTAAAGCTAAATTGTATAGA
Organism: Scopus umbretta; assembly: GCA_013400535.1. Lineage (NCBI taxonomy): Eukaryota > Metazoa > Chordata > Aves > Pelecaniformes > Scopidae > Scopus > Scopus umbretta. The sequence continues at coordinate 2,982 of VZTL01019553.1, read as the reverse complement.
AGGCAAGCTATAGTTAAGCTCTTACAGGAACAAGTCGCATAGCATATAAGCCTTGAACAATAGGAATAAGACCTAATATTCCAGTAGTTTCATTTTTCAGTGTAAAAAAAAATAAATCTCTGCCTTCTTTGGAAGTGGTAAAGGGAAAATAAGCTGCATGGGGTTTCACTTAGCGTTTGTTAACAAAGTCAGCACCACTTCACTGCTGCTTTTCACCCTTTCCTTTGCTTATATTACATCAGAACCAGAAAAGTTTGTTTATTTAGCATGCTGAATTTATTTGCTACTATTAACTTGTGTATCAGGAAGAGTTACCTTGTAGCATTTTGTGGCAGCAGCAGAGGTGAGAGTTAATTGCTTAGCAAAATAGAATTTCCCTTTCTGAATGTCCCAACAGGAGTGATGTGACAATAGGTGGCTATTCTTGAGACAGGTTGAGAAACCAGTGGAATGATTACTTGCAGCAGTGTGGGAAAGAGAAGGAAGATCCTTGCAGAGCAAGAGTGTGTGGAGGGAGTTTGTGTGGACACTGAGCCAGATGGGGCTCTGAAGGCAGACTGGTTCAGATGAGCTCAGATCAGAACAATTTAACACTCAAAAATTTTACTGGGATAAAAACTAGAATTTTAATTTGGAACCGAAAGCAAATAGGTTAGGCAGAGTAGATAATGAAATTGTGCACATAGCTCCCCCCACCCCCTTCTTTGCAGGGATGTCTTTGGTTATCATTAATTCAGTGATATTGTGTTACAGAAAAGCTAACTTGACTGCCTGAGTCTCAAAAATGTTTCCTCCAGCTCCTCTGAGGCTTGTCTGGCTGCTTTCTGCTTTTCCTTGCAGTTTCAGAGAGGCTTCTAGCACTGTGCCATGCTCTGTGTCTTCTTTTCTCCCCTAAACAGGCTCAGTAGCTCGCTAAGGGAAGGAACAGTCTTCCCTCAACTTCCTGCCTCCATCCCATATTTTTTAATACAATTGTGAGTAGAAGCATATTGGAAAGGGGGAGGGGGCTGGAAGCACCCTAGCAGTAGCGGAGGGGTTACCTACAGGTTCAGATGGGTCTGCTAGAAGCATCTTTAAGGCTAAACTTCTTCCATGTGTGTCACGGCAGCTGCATTGGAAGGGTGAAGTATGCTTCTTCCCAGGAGTTGCTGATGAGCAGCCTTCTCAAAGGGTGGAAATGAGGCTTCTGAGAAAAATGAAGAATGGCTCTGTTGCATTACACATCTCACTGTTATAAAAGATGTCCTGGCAGATTAGTGATAGGCATTGACTTTGGAATGCAGACAAGTAGAAAGGGATGCAGAAGGTAGTAACCGAGGAACCCTTACGAGGTGGTTGTATTTAGCTGCCAGTCAGTAGCTCTGTGGGAATAATGTTATACCACTCTCATACCTTTACTCAGTGGCACTATTGATCTGAAAGTCTGCATTCATATGCGTGGTACTGATTTCTTATCATAATGTCTTGTTTTCACAGCAGTTGTCTTTTGAGTTGCATATGGAAGTAATTTTATTCATGTTAGTCTAATTGAAATACACTTGATCTTAGGGTAACGATGATCAGCGGCTGGTGGAGTTGCCTCATAAGTTACAGATCTCCTGAACTGTAGCAGCATTCAGGGCTGCACTCTGCCTGTAATTTTACCAGGACTTTCTCTGACATCAAAACGGCTTTAGTTCTTTGCAGCGCAGCTGACGACTGCTGCACCCTGAACTGTACGCAGTGATCCGTTTGATGCTGTGCTGTTCACTGCAGCACCAAATTCTCCAAGTTTCAGCAATGCTTCAGAACTAGAAACAATTGTAGGTGAAGGTGGGGATTGCAGCTTTCTGTGTATAGCTACGCTGGAGTTAGGCATTGCAAGCTGTAAGCATGTCCTGTTCTGAGATTCATGTGCTTCGTGGAGCTAGAACGTCCATGCTTCAGCTGATGAGCAGCGTTTTGCAGATGCTCACATTATGACTAGGACTGCTGAGATGGTTCAGGTCTGCTGAAATCTGCCTTTGGCGTACCAGGAAGAGCCATACTGTGCCATGATTTTATTACCGGTTGTTTGTCTTGCTCATGGGCACAGCAGAATGCAATGTGTCCCAGGATAGTGGGTGATGGAATTGGAAGTGAAGACTTCCTCTGGTTCAAGGGGACTTGTGCATCACTAATCCAATTTAATAGAGCTGTAAGTTTTTCCCAGGATGAAATTCTTACCAGGAATATTTTTTAAAAGCTTTAGCAAAGAAATGGGAGTCATTAATTATGACTGCATCAGTGCAGATTTGTGTTCTTGCAGTGGGCTGTTCCTAGTGCTACAAGGCTCTGCACTGAACTAAAGAGTTCTCCTCACCCAGTCTGTGGTGACTCCTCCATGGTTTCCCTTCCCCTGGCTCTGTCACACTCTGCTTCCAGTACCGATGATGGTGATGTCTTTGTTGGGTCTATTCTAGGCTTCTAGAATAGTCTGAAAAAGCTGCCATCTGTCTCTGTCCCTTTTTAAATATTAACTTCATGAGGCTCCTGAAGCTACTTTGATTGCAGAGTGCTTTGATGTGTATGTGAAGTGTCAAGAGACTAGAGACTGTTACTTTTGATATACCTGTTAATGCAGTACCTTTCCAGATGAGTCTGTTTTCCCTTTGATTTGAGGCAGGGATACTGTATATAGCAACGCTGCACGTTAACATCTGTTGAAACAAAGGGTTGCTTCTGTCCCCAACGCAATATTCATCCAAGGCAGGAAGCTCTTGTGGATTCTTGATTCATAATCCTAAAATTTTGTGCAGCGATGCCAACAGCATCCAGACAGTGACTTCATAGCAGCCAGCATGCACGTGTGCTAAAGCAGCTTTCTTAGGGGATAAGACGCAGGGTAAGGTAGGAGCTTTCTCTTCGAGGCTCCATTTCAAATTGCACTTGTCAGTATAGTAATGGATACTGTAGGTCTGCTTTACACCGTTTATTTAGACCCTCTGTATTTGTTTGGCTTTG
>VZTL01019552.1:14409-30079 GCA_013400535.1 Scopus umbretta | reverse complement strand
ATCACTTGTTTTGTATATTCTATTATTATGAATTATTTTTTTTCTCTCTCTCTTTCTCTGCTATCCCATTAAACTGCCTTTATCTCAACCCAGGGGTTTTACTCTTCTTTTTTTTCCCTCCTGATTCTCTCCCCTATCCCACTGGGGAGGGGGAGGTTGAGCAAGCAGCTGTGTGGTGCTTAGTTGCTGACTGGGGTTAAACCACAAAAAAATCTGTGGATATACCATTGGAACAGATTTCCAGCCATCATATTTTCTTGGAAAATGAAAGGGCTGGGGGAAGACATTAGGAAAAACTTCTTAAGAAGTCAGGAAGTGTTTTATACAAGACTTTAGAAGGAGTTTCAAAAAGTTTCACTTGAAACTCACCTCGTGTGCTGCTTTTATTGTGGAGCTTCCTACACTATACCAACTTTCCATCTAACTGCAGCTTTTCTAAAAAATGAAGGTTCAAAGTGTTCCCTCTGCATAATTAAAGCACTCTTTTGTGAAACACATCAGAAGGCAAAGTGATGAGGTTGAGTTTAAAACTGTTTATTTGATTTTTCTCTCCCATATCCTGAATGACAACAGAGTCTGCTAATTTTTCAGAAAGCAGAATGAAATAATCCAAATATACTGAGCTGTAAGCTACAAAATGTACACTGCCTCACGATTTATTTCATATTAGTTGCAATTTACTAGTAAAAATTAAAAATTAGACTAGTCCAAAGGGATTATATATATGCTTCAAGAATAAGCACATATTTACATTTACAAGGAGAGTAAGACGTCTGTTAAGATTTACACTCATACTTCATTCACAGCACTGTAAATTAATCCCATAAAGTCAATGATATTGTTCAAAGTCTGTGAAGTTAAAGCATGTTCATAAATCTTTCCAGGATCATGAAAAACTGTTACACTTCTGAACAAGGTTCTGAAAACAAACTTGATTGTGATTTTGATCATCTCAGTTCTGTGAATCCTCAGACATCAGAGAATCATGGCACCATGTAGGTTGAAAGGGTCTTCCAGATGTCATGTAGTCCAACTACCTGCTCAAAGCAGGTCTGCCTGAAGCAGGTTGCTCAGAACCTTCTTGTGAATAACTGCAAGGGTGGATGTTCCTGTGAAACCTCTGTCGGTGATAGACTACACTCACAACAAAATCATATTTTCCATATATTCAGTCAGAATTTCCAGGCATGCAGCTTGGGTCCTTTGTCTCTCTTCCTGTTACTGAGCACCACTTAGAAGAATCTGTCTGTGTTTTCTCTACATCCTCTCATCAGGGACTTGAAGACAGGAGTATCCTCTCTCCTTTCCTTTTCTTCCTGAGGTTGAATAAAATAATTTCTCTCAGCTTCTTCTTATATTTCATATGCTCCTGACCATCTTCGTAACCCTCTCTACTGGACTTGCTGGTCATTGCATTGATGAGAGAAGTCAAGGTTGCTTACTTTGATGTTAGCAAGGCCAGACTGGAGAGGTGTGGTTTGAATAAGTGTATGATAAGACAGGTGTGAAATTGGCTGGACTGTAGTGTTCAAAGGATGGTCATCAGCAGTACCAAGTCCTATTGGCAAATAGTGACTCATGGCATCCCTAGGGAACTGTAGAAAGAACAAACATATATCTGCCATCAATATGTAAATAGAGACACATCTCTGTTTATGTCTGGAACCTTGCTATATCAGAGATAGGCACAGAGCCCCAGATAGGGATAGAGACTTCTACTGGTTAGGACTGAAAATTGTAGTCTTAAGGAGGTCAGAAATAGCAGGTAAAAGTTAATCTCTTAGAAGCAGAGATGAAGATCCAACCATTTCAGAAACAGAGATGGACCCCTAAATACCCCTGACCGAGGGATGACATTTTGTCTTTGTAATAAATAGAGATTAGAGTGCATCAGGCATAAGGAACCACTTTCAACAAGTTCAATGTTTCAACAGAATCCTGTTACAGCAAAGATGGAAAGAGCCCAAAGATGGGAACACAGAATCTGGTATGTCCTAAAGGTAGAGAGGGAGGAAAATCCTTGAGCAAAACAGAAAAATGGATGATATGGAAAACCATTAATTATGTCTTGTACTAATTACATATTTACATTCGCATGTAAATGATGGACACAAAGCCTTGTATAAATCAGAAGCAGGGTTGCCACCATTGTGGTGTCCTGGCTCCATCCTTACCCATATAAAATGTGTCAAGGGAACAGATAGAAAACTAGACACTTCAGGTCTATGGTGGAGTCTCGAAAACCTGATATATCTGATAGTGAACTCCTGCCAGTGATGTAGATGCATCTTTGTGCATGCATAGTTTTGCATGCAGTGATGCATTTGTTCAAAGGTTACAGCAACCCTGGACATCACAGAAGTGATCATGTAAACTTCTGTACATTAGAAATAAAGAGCTGAGCTGGGGATGAACCCTAAATTCAGCAATAGGAATACAGTTTACCATCCATAGATAGTATGGAGCCGTTTGATATTAGTGAAGAGGAAAATATTCTGAATATGTTAGCTATACAAAAAATGATATAAAAAAAGATAAAGTTATTGCTACAGGACATGGTCTTGCTTGAGTCTAGCTGTTTGTCTGCTGGTATTAGTGACCAGAAGATATACTTGTATGTATCTACACAGGTACAATGCTATGCAGAAGAGTATTTAATATAGAAGTATGATTTATTTAAGAACTCCTGGTATGTAGAGTTGTTGATAGTTCCCAGTAGTTTTCAAAAACTGAGATTAAACTTTAGTAATTATCAGATTTTTTGGGTAGCTCTGCAGACTTAGAAAATGTGCTTAGATAACTACTTGCCTTAATGTGGGTTTGGAGTACTTCTCATGACAGTGGTTTTCATGCAATCTGTGCCAGCAACAGAAATGTACCCTTGTTTCTCTCTAGGCCTGCCACAATTCTGCCTAAGCAGAAACTGACCGAGTGTTAGAAAGTTGACCTGCTTGTGTCAGGAGTAGTCACTGAGTCTATGTATGCAGTAACAGGGATGGAAATCTGTATAAGACAAAGGAACAGAAGTCTGCCTTTGTTCATCAGAGAAGGAGGAACAAAGAGTTGTGTTCCTCTGTACATCAGAGATGGCCATTGACTCCTGATATTTGTAGGGCTGACACAGTGGCTTTCTGCAGATGAGTGTGGGTGTATGTCTGCATGCATTAAAAATAAGCAAAGGACAACTCATTTATGTGTCTCAAAGAACAGTGTTTATGCCAGGATGGGGATGACTCCAGGTCTCTGCCAAGTTTAGAAATTTGTTTCCAGAAGACTGGAACAGATTGCTCAGAGAAGCTATGGAGTATCCATCTCCCCTGAATCAGGGAGTCCCTGAGCAACTTGCTCTAGCTGACCCTGTTTTGCACAGGGACGGAGAACTATACAATCTGCAGAGATCCCTTTCAACATCATCCATTCTGTAATTCTGTGATTCTATATGGTTGCCTTGGATGTATCTCTCTGATAGAGATTTGATTATCTTCCATCCACAGGGGATAGATGTCTGATACTTCAGTGATTTGTGTGTTAATGAAAGGCATGGAGTTTTTTTACACATTTGTCATGGAGCTACATAGAAATGGATTTCACAGAGTAATGCAGAAATAAGGGGCTGAGGAAGAAGCCAGGATCACTCTATGGTGGTGCCATGGAATTGACTAAGCCAAGAATGGAACTCCTTCTGGTTTTAGATTTGTATAAAAATATGTCAGTATGATGGCCTGTAATGCACCTCTGGCTTTGCTCAAAGTAGTAATGATGTTGCAAGTATTCGATGCTCTGTTACAATTATTGCACAGGTAAAGAATTACTATAGAAATCAAAATACTTCAATTATATGAAAAAATCCCTGATTATGTTACTAGCCATCATAGATGTTTATTGTAGAAACTATAATATGACTATTTGACTGATTATTTTCTGTATGCTGTGATACAGGAGGAGTTCTGATTATATAAGAAAAGTAGGACCAGAGTTCTAATTATGCTGAAGATGTGGATAGTTATATTCTTGTGTGGACAGTTGTCGTGGAGTTCTGGCTGTCAGAGCCAAAGGTGAAGACCTAATCAGACCAAAGTAAAAACATTAACGTGAAATTATTATGATTGCTTGATACAAAAATGGAACCTTCATAAAACCACAGAAATGAAAATAATGGAAGGGAAGGGTAGTAGATTAAGAGTACACTTGGTCCCGCTGTTTCTACAAATGATTACGGAACAAGCAGAACTTCTTGAATTTTCTACCCCTCTAGAATAAAGTAAATCAGTTCCATACAGACCTTACATCTGATTTATAACAGCTGTGCAACTAAATACATTAGGTATGAGCTAATGTACTAAAAAACAACAAGACATATTATGTATTCAGAAATGCATAGAATTACCTGAACACACGGCACCACTAATAACTCGAGCCTGATTATGTGATTAGGATACTCACTGAGGAACTAACCAATTAAAATAACCAGGGAGAAAAAATCATTATATAGTATGGAAGGAGCAGATTCAATATATAAACATAGTAGTTTATCATTGTTCTAATAGTAGGGGTTTTTTTTGCATTTTGGCTGTTGGACTGTCAGAGATCAGGGGTTACAGTTCACCGTCTGTAGAGAAAGGGGAGACGTTTAATATTATCAAAGAAGAAAAAAAGAAACTCTGAAAATGTCAACTATAGATACTTAAGAAACTGCATGACAAATTCAGTCCTGAATCAAGGTCTGTGACCAGACTAGGAATTTCAGAGAGTTGATCAGTCAATATTGATATGAACCAGGAAACAATGACCAAGAGTAGACAACCCTGTGGAACCCATCAGTGACTGCACGGAACAGCTGCCTGGAGAAGAAAAATATATCATCAACATCTACTGACCAACACTGATAGGCCATTACTGAACAGCTGTTTCTAAATGTCAAGTTGTATTCCATCAGTTTCTTCTGCTTTGAGCTGTTATTGCCTTACTCCATGCCTTAACTATCTACTGTGGATTTCTTTTTATTAACTAGAGATCTGGAAAAAATGGATTTAAACATTAATTATAAGCTGTTTAAACTTTCTGTACAAAGCCACACTGAAACGACAAGGGTAACTTAAAAAGCAGTTATGTTACCTGTGACTGCAACCAGAAAACATCATCATGAGAGTACTTATTTAAAAAAAAATAAGACAAAGCATAATAATGATAATTAATAAAGATTCTCAATGTCTAACAAAGATATGTAGCTGGGATGTGAAGAGGTTGGAGCTGTTCCAATTCCAGTAACCTCTGTAGGTCCCCAAACTCCCTCTGATGAATTACTGACTTAATGACTGGAAGTTTCCCCTACTAAATAAATGCAAAGTGTGTTCACCTCTACCTAGCCTAAGTATCACTCAGCAAAGCTTTCAAAAAAGTTGAAAAGTGCAACAAAGAGTCACACATCACAGCAGAAAAAAATTATTGAGAAGGAAATTAGTGCAGCTATATTCAAATCCTTTATTTATGACTTTTTTCCTTTTGCATACAGATTGAAGACTATTTTCCATCTGGATCGCCTATAAATGTATGCTCTTACATAGCTTTGTACACAGCTACTGATCATGTCTTGAAACAGCCCTTCTTCTTTCAGTGCCTTCTTATTGAACATCCTTGCTCCAAACTCTCCAAGTGAATTAAACTGAACAGCATTTCAGCCAAAACTGTGTCTCAAACTAAGGATTTCAGCAAAAGCCCACCACTGATTCTCCCCTCCTCAAAGGCAAATGTTATCATAAACAGCATAAGGATCAAACAAGCGCACAGCAGCAGAGCACTGATCAACCAAGCCATCACAGTTCTGCCTTTCATTCAAACACCAGCAAAGCTTGAAGAGATCCTGCAAGGAGTGAGCATTTGGACATCCAGCAAGTTGTTTTCCAAAAGTGCACACGCGATTCTGAAATAGTGCTGAAGGCTACTGTGAGGGATACATAAACACTGAATCTGAGGACAACTGCAGTAGCAAAGGCAGAGTCCCTGTAAATCTCCTGGTCCATGGGCCATTAGTATCTTGCAACCAGCGTGACAACGGTTTCCTCTTCAATCTTCCATCCCATCTGGTAGTAAAGTACAACTAGCAACCTGAGTCATTAAAACAAAAGAAAAGGTTTATATCCTAATTGCTCTGTCTTACCCACAGACATGGCCAGACAGAATCGCCATGCAAACAGTTGTTTGTCTAAGCTGGAAAAATAGAGGAGAAAAAGTTAATCACTTTATTAAGCTATACGTTCAGACATAAAATCTCTTTGGGTACATAGGTTTCGTCTTGCATTCTTCCCAGTCTAGAACTGACCACAAGTACTTCTTGTTAAAATTAGTGGACCTCAACTTATGAATATTATACACTTTAATTTATTTAATCATTGAAATCTATCCTGTAGTCTTGATGCACTCATTGCAGGAGTGTTACGCAGCTGTAGAAGTTGGAAATTTCATCTGTATAATACTTCATCTCTTTCATTCTGGTACAATAGCTTTAAATTTATAATGCCTTAAAAAATTTCTTTAAAAACCAGTGCACTTTAAGTCCTTTACTAATACAGGAATATCTTCATTACAACACCTTTAAAAAGAACAGTATTTCTTTTTTTTTAATTGAACACAAGTGACCTTACCTTAAGAATAGGATAAAGTATTGCATACACTTTGAGGCATTCATATTTCAATAGCTAAAGGAACCAGACCTGAAATGCAAGGAAAGTTAAAAATAGCTTATGATATATGTGTACTGCTTCATTGCTGGTCACCTTTTGTACAAATATAATCTCCATATGATTAAATGAAATCCACATTGGTCTAAAATCTATACAAATAGCTATAAAAGACAGTTACTGAAAAAGGCTATTTCCTTTAACACAATTCTTTATTTCAGATTTTTTAAAGGCATTGTAAAAAGCAGTACTTAGATAATTTTCATTTATAAGTAATTTATACATGCAACCTGTTAGAAATAAAACTTTCTGAGAGTGCCCATAAAAGTTGAATTAGTAACAGATAGCACTACATTAATGCCTGCAATTTAATGTAGCTCCTTAATTGGATACCTATACAGCAGTGGACATTTTGAAAAACACAGAATTCAAATTATGTTGGCAAAATTTCAACTCCATAAGCTTACTATTTAGACCAAGCAATCTGTATACCCACATAAGTCCAAAAGTCAAAGAACTTCCACCCTTAGAAGTGCCTTTAAATAAACATACTTTATCAAAAGCTTCTGTTTTTATCAAACAGATTATTTTATTCTTTTGTAAATTTATATTGTCAACATTAATGTGATAAAAATCTGATAAAATTGAATTCTAATTTATGGATTGTATTTCAAACTAAAAATACAATGCTGATCAAACTAGGTACATGGTTTTATGCCTCAGTCTCCCTAAATCCTGTCTTAGCAATCACATTTGTCCATTTTTGTTATTTTGTGGTGAATTATGTACTTTCAAAGATAGGTAAAAACTTTTTAAAAATGTTTAGGGCAATTTTCCAAACATTATTTTTATTTGTTATTAATGTAGTTAATTTCTGTAATATAAAAGAAGGACTGAGAGATCACACCGTATAAAAGGTCTTAGGGAGAAATTCTGGACAGAAAATGATGTTTCGGTAAAATATATTGATGTTTTAATCAGCAATAACAAAAAAGGCAGCAGCAATTACAGAACACTCAAGATTAGTAAAATAAGTATTAATAAATAAATAATAAAATAAGTATTTCATTTCAAAGCTTCAATTTGAGCTGTACAATTCCATCATCTGCTCTGTTTAACTGATGTAAAAATAACAACCTGTGCAAACGTTATATTTTGCTGAAAACCATGTAAGGCTGATCAATTCAAATATAAGCCTATACCGCACTGGCAGCAAGATGGGTAGGCTCATTAGGTGACTGAATAAATTCTTCCAAACTGTTAACTTCTATGATGCATCTTACCAAGGCTTTAGTGAAGGGAGTAACAAATTACAGTCAAAAGAAAAATACAGCAAAGGCTTAGATTTAGGCCAAAACGAGTAAGAGTAAGTAGAGAAGTTGGGAAGCTTGTCAGGAAATCACAATCTGCTAGCTGTGTGTTAGAAAAGTTTGGAGTTTGAAGAATTGCGGTGGTCAGAGTAAGTTGTAAGGCCTCTGGAAACAGCTGTTTCCAGGTGGGGTTTAACTGAAGGGAAAAATGAAGTGGGCTGGACGATAATTTCCAAACACAAAAGAACTATGACAAAATCCCTATTTTTGTGATTGGCTTCTGGCTTCTCAATTTCCTTGATATTATAGCAATTTGAATAAACACAGTTGCCCAAATAAGAATTATTCCTGTGATTAGAATGTACTTAATATTTTCCAGTTAAATACATACTATTTTTTGTTAATCTTTAGACATTTCCATTTCTTTAGCATCCATAGCAATTAAAATTGTCTAAGCTTCTGTCTATTTCATTTAAAGTGAAATATACACGCACAGAGAAAAGGTTCTGCCTGGAACCTGCCTTTTGACTGAAAAGTGGTTTTGGGGTTGTCCTTTGGCTTTAGTGCTCCACCCACTGAAAAAGGGTCTGCCTCATAAAGACCAGGATTTAATCCATTGATACCTGGGTACTGAAACCACCACGGGTTCATACAAAACTGTCTTGGAAGTGCAACACAGGAATTTATGTGACAACTGATGGGATAATGGGACTTTTAGAACAAACTATAAAAATGAGAATCAAGGAAAATGTAATGAAGTGGATAAAATATATAATACTAGATTGTCTGATTTAAATCAGATCATTGATTTTGTTCTGATGTTCAGCTATTTGAATTTCATTTGTAAATATTTTATCTTTTGAGAAGAGCAGAGGAATACTTTTTGATTCACAGGATTTTCATAGAATTATTTCAGACATATCAAGTTTATTACTGAAGATTACTTAACTGCTTTTAAAACTGTCACACTGGAAGAATTTATACAAATTCCTTGCACATTCAGGAAGATTACATATAAATAAATAAAACTTTTAGTTTAAGACACATCATCACAGTGACAGAATAAGCCTGACAAAAGATAATTCTGTGTTTAGGATTTTCTGTAGAATGCTTTATTTTGGTAGTCTAAATACAGTACACATGCATCTGTGCATACAGATTTAAGTTCTTCAAAAGTCTAAGGTCTGGTCTAATGCACCCTGAAACCCATAGAAGGAGTGGATTTCAGTGGTGAACTCAAAATCACATCAGAGGTCAAGTAAATCTTTGGTCAAGTAATCTTATCCTCCAAATAATTTGGCCCAGCAAAATACTGGAACTCTTTAGGAATGTGAAGAGTCACTTCTATTTCCTTAAAAATGACAAGGTAAGTAGGCATCACTGTGACCTTTCTAAAGATGAGTGGTTTTCAAAACAGCTATTCCAGAATGCCAAGTGGAGTTTAAAGCTGTCCTTCCCAGAAACCACTGATGCCTTAAGGCTAGAAAGATTAAAAAAAAAAATCAAGTGTGTATTTTAGTAGTAACAGATTTCACGTTGAAATCATGTATACCAAAGTTTTCATCTCCAAAACATCTTTCAAACATGAGCTAGTTATGCTGAAATGAGTAAGTGGCAAATTCAGCTTGATTTGAGAATGGGAATATAAGGAAGGGAACTGACCCACCCAAGTTAAAATGTTAGTCTATGAAAGAAATAGTCCTATAAGTAAATTTAGACCAGGCTAGTACAGTGGTGCTTAATAGACTTAAAACATCTTAGTTTATCTTGAAATCTTCAACTAGCCATACAGGAAAAATTTTCAGCATCTGAGTCTACAGTAGAAGAACCATGCTTTCAGTCTGTGTGTTCAGTTTTAACAATTTCCTGTCATTTTTGTCATTTCCCAGTGAGCTTTGGGTACTCACCACATCTCAGAAACTGTGTAATGCTTTGCAAGGTCAAACTCTTCAAAGGAGGAGATTTATTAATGCAGATCACTGACCAGACACTCAAAGAAATCTTTTAAAAATACTGACTGGGGCTAGATGAAAAAGTAGCAAATGAACATGATATGGAGGCTGCAGAAGATGAAGTCGTGAGTGGGAGACACTAGCAATAAAACTATAATATTTTATAGAACCAGTGGGAAATATGTGAGTGAGATCTCAGCTCTATTAAAATGAATGAGATTTTTTTTCCTTTTACTTAATTTTCATCCTGAGAAGTCACATAGAGCAATATTGTTTTATTTAACCAAGAAGAAAAATGTATGTATACAGATTTATTATTCATTTTTAAGCTGGAAAAATTATATTGCTAAATGTCTCTCAGTAAAAGAAGACATTTACAACTTGTTAAATAATTTCATTGTACAAGATAAGGATGAATAGTCATTCAAGGAAATTAACACAATTGAAGATTTTACCTTTGATGGTGTTTCAGTAGATTAAATAATTGACATATAGAAGCTAGGGTTACATTGGGTTGCTCAAAGGAATAATACTGGCCTTGATTTTGGTCTAATCTTAAAGTATTTGAATTTTTCACAAACTTAATTTGGAAAATTTCTATAAAGAAGCACAATTCATCTCATAGTTGAGAAAGAGAGAAACCCATGAGCATAGCAAATAACAACAATAGAAAAACATATATCTAGTCTAGAGTAGAAAAAACATTATTTGTTTTTCTGGAGATCTCACTGTGTTTATATGAAATACTATATACAAATAAAACACTAGACATTGTCCATGGTCATAACAAAAAAACAATGCCCCTTCTCACAAATACATTTCAGTGTTTTTTTTAAATTACTATTCTTTCTGACTTTACAGAGTCTAATGTATTATTTAGTACCTCTATATATACCTCATTGCAGTAACTGTGTGGAACTGACATAGCTATAGACACAAATTCTTAGAATTCAGATTATCATCTCCTAGACCACTAGTCAGAATTCAGGTACTATTCCCCAGATTAAAATAGATTAAAAGAAGCAAGCCTATAATGACTATGACAAAAGATGTAGCATTCTGGACACTACAACCACATTGCCATGGGAAGCCATCTTGAGGAAAAAAGAAGACCTTCTACATTGGAATATATGTAAATATCAAGCTGTACTTCAGAAGACAAAACGGAAAAAAAATTACAACTATATGCTTAACATTTTTCCCAAGAGTAGATTTAACAAGGACCTCAGGAGAACAATTTTAGGATCTGTGAAAAATGATGGTCAGGTTTTGAATGCCTGTGACATTTGGGGTCTGTTCTCATTTATGAAATAGTTTTTCTATAGGATGAAATTGAAATAGAGATGTGGGGGCAGGGTGTGGGAAAGAAAGATGAAGAGCAGAAGGGGCTTCAGAACAGATGGGACGGCAGCATACAAAACATCTAAAAAGTTTATAAACTGGGTAGCACTCAGGTCCTTATGCCAATCCTAAAATACGAAACATGAAACTTCCCTTTGCTACCCAGGTGCTGGGGTAAGACAAGAAACAACAACAACAAAAAAAAATTCCTCTTTTGGAAAAGATTCCACTGTCCTTAAAGGATTACACCTTCTGTAATGTCCGGGAAAGTGAGTGCTACCTAAAAGAGGTAATTGCTTAATACAGTTTTCATTAAAATCAATGCAGGGGAAGTCTTAATACGCAAAATACAGACCTGTCATCTAGCATTCATAGTTTAACAACTTGCTTCATATTTGCTGTGCCACTATAGCTACTTATGTCTGGACATTTGACTTATGGCAAATGCAAGGAAACATAATTCTTCCCACCCCATAATGAAAGAGGTCTTTTAACCTTGCCTTTGCAGTAGATCTGAAGCATACACAGTTATCCCAGCAATGTGAAGTTTCCCTACCACACTGCTGTGGTAATTTCATTGTGAAGTTGAGCCTTTAAACAAGGCTTCTGCAAAATGTAGCATCTTCTTCGTGTTTCAAGAGTTAATTTCTTTTGCCCCATAAGCAGAAATGTAGACAAAATATCTCCTCCTGGAAGAGCAATGGGAAAGAGATACAGAGATATCAGAACAAGAAAGATGAAATATACATGTAAAATTATCAAACAGTAGGCATCTTTCCTGATTATTGTAGCCTGAACTGGCTTCATTAGTCAGTTTTGAGAAACTTTGAACACTCTTTCATGCATTGCTCTTGAGTATCACTGACCTTGAGAGCTATCTTAGCACAGATAAGCTTGTGGTAGACAGAAGAGGATGGGTTCCCTAGAGCTCTGTGCGCTTTTAAAGACTCAAAATTCAAGTTTCTTCATTCCTTACATTCATGAGATTGGAGTTATCCCTATTGGGTTTAATTTCTTTCCTAAGTATGTAATTTCTATCAAAGAAAGAAGAGTTTTTTTCAAAGATGTTACCTCTTTGTGATTATATAATGATTGCAGAAATTGGTTATCACGTTCCCATAGTGTCTTGTAGTAAGACCATGAAACTGCTCAGGTATGATGTATTATGGCTAGAGACTTCCACTATTCCTCTTAAACTGCTAGTTTAATTCATGGAAATAAATTTATTCGAATCTAAATTTAGATACTCTTTGGGCTTATAATGAGCTTTCTATACCACAGCTTGGAGGATCTGGGTTCAAAAAATCACCTAATCTCTTGAGGCTAGATTCACAGTGGGAGTAAAGGTTTAGCATTCCAAAGCCTAAGTTTAAGACATTCTGTTTCTTCAGGCTTTTCTTAACCCCAAGTATCAGGGCTGGATGTAATACAGAATGTAAGCATTTAAAACATACCATCAGGCAAGTGGTCCCCAGGGTGCACTTCAAACCCCTAAATTAGACACTTAAGTTTTTTATACTGTGCATGTTACAGAGACGCAATCCAAGGAATGGGATTTACTCAGTATGCAAATTACAGACTCTACCTAAACTAACCTTTACAAAAAAAAAAAAAAAAAAAAAAAAGACCAAGGAGAAATATATCAAAAGAATATGTGGCAGAAGTGGGATTTACATCTAAATATTCACTGGAACATGGTAAGGAAAGGAAGGGAGTGAAAACTTCTGATAGACTTTGGTAGTAGAATAGTTTAGCAAGTAGTAGAAGTGGTACATCTGAGTCCCTGTGCCAATTATTTATGGACACTGTTTAATTAATTCTAAGATACCTTGGTGTTTAATTAATTCTTTTTTCAATTCCTTTTTATGCCTGAAAAAGTTGAAAAAATAGACAAGTATTTGGTTACACCAAAGAATGGAAGAGAGATTTATGTATCTGAAAGGTCATCTGTTTTACCTACCTATGTCAATAGTCTAATAAAAGATACTTCTTTTATTACAAACCTAGCATGTTTATATCATTAAACCATCATGGTTACAGCAGATCCAAAAATTGGAGAAATAGTTGTTCTTAATAAACATAGTCAAGTTCCAGAATTCCTTATTTTTCAAAACATAATCCCAGAATTTGTGCCATATACCAGATAAATTTCTTAAGATGCTCAACACCTTGGAAAAGCTGACTATCGATTTAGATTTCTCTAGCCTAACCTGCTTAGAGAGGGGTATCAGACATAAGTTATTGTAGTACTACTTAACCTTCTACACTGCTGCATTTTCCCACCCATTTCAGCTCTCTTACCCATCTACTTCATGCTTGCACTACCTTTGCAGTGACTATTTTTTCTCTAGGAATAAATGACTTGAGTCTGGCTGGGATGGAATTAATTTTCTTCATAGCTATCTGTATGCTGTTGTGTTTTGGATTTGTAACTAAACCGGTGTTGATAACACACCAAAGGGTTGGTTATTGCTGAACAGAGCTGAGGTTTTCTTTTTTGTTGTGTTTCCCTGGGGTGAGTAGGCTGGTGGTGAACAGTAAATTGGGAGGGGACACAGCCAGGACAGCTGACCCGAGCTAACCAAAGGGATATGGTCATACCCTACAACATCCTACTCAGCAGTAAAAGCCCAGGGAAAGAAAGAGGAAGCAGGAATGTTTGTGGTTATGGTGTTTATCTTCCCAAGCAACTATTAAGTGTGCTGAGGCTCCGCATTCAAGGAAGTGCATAGACATCTGCCTGCCAATGGGAAATATTTTTAAAAATTCCTCTTTTTTCTTTGCTTGTGCGCACAGATTTCCTTCACTTATAAAACTGCCTTTATCTTGACCCATGAGTTTTCAGTTTTTGCTCTCCCAATTCTCTTCACCATCCTGGTGATGGGGAAATGAGCAAGCAACTTGGTGGTGCTTAGCTGCTGGCCAGGGTCAACCCATCAAAGTCATTCTTTAAAATACTACCCAGTACTAGAGAACCAAGGCATGCATCCATTCATTGCTAACTACATATGAACTAGAAGAAAAAACTCAGGTCTGCATAAAAAAACCTTCTCAAAATCACTGGTAATGTCACATAATCTATTACTGAAGATAAGATTTTGTTAGGCAATAAGTAACTTCTCCTGCAGGAAAGAAAATGCCTGCTAGAGGATAATACAATATCACGTGCAAATTCTACATGATTTTGATATGTCATGATCAAGAAGGTGTTCTAAGAGCAATGGATGAATCAGCTTGTTTAATCATTTGAGGACATTATTGACTAAGGCACAAAGACAAGCTGGACACTTCTGGAGGAAAGTGACCAGTTTATTTGTACAGGTCTGTCAGATGCTGCACTCTTTGCTTGTATTTATCTCCTGCTATTACAGACTCATGAATGATTACTACCTGTGTACTGCCAAAACCACTAGTCATATACTTGGATTAGCTAAACAAATATAATCTAAAAGCTATTTTTCATTTATGTGTTTGACTACATCAATAAATCCAAAATGCACAAGGACTCTCCCAAGGAATTTAAATCAAAGCATTTGTCCTTTCTAAAGATATCTATCTCCAGAGGCTGATTAATTTCATCTTAAAATGACCATCTAGGTTAGGTGGGCTAAACAGCCCTCTAAAAATGTGGAAGTACCTATTCCTCTCTAGTGACTGTAGGGGAGACTCTCAATACAGGAAAATTCCTCCAGCAGGTAGACAGATTACTGCTTAGAAACCAGCCTCTCTGCTTTGAATGTTTGAACAACTTAGTGTTTACAATGTAGGTCTCTAAATGAGTTTCTTTGAACAGACTATTTGAATAATGCTTTGAATATAACTCTCTGAACTTGCTCCCATACAGGTATAGAAATGCTTTCCTTACCAATCAGCTCCAACAGGAGACAGAAAGACATTGTGGAGGAGGCTTTCCTCTAAAGAACAGAAGTCAAGAAGGACTAAGGGTAGGCCTATTCCAGCCAGCTTTCCTGAATCATTTCTGAAGTCCTTCAGAAAGATATTTTAATATTTTCTGTCACAAAGCTGTTTTCATCAGATCACTGAAAACAAATATTATTTTGCACTTCATGAATGCAGCTGTTCTGTGGGTCCCTCATTAGTGTAAATGAAGCAGGAAACAGAGAGATCTCAAAGTCTTGTTTTTCCTGCCACTGGTCATATGAAGGAAAAAAAAAAAAAAGTTCCAGCCACTGGAGTGTGACTTTCCTATTTATGTTTTCCTACAGATTTCATAAAGAACTAACAGATGTGGTCAGAAAAAAAGCCAAACACTTCCCGAAGCTACCAGTTCTGAAAGTCATGTTGCCAAAAGTAATGCCTCTAGTATGCAGCGAAATTTTGCAGAGACAATTTGTTGTGGTTTAACCCCGATCGGTCACTAAGCACCACA
>VZTL01019552.1:0-14195 GCA_013400535.1 Scopus umbretta | reverse complement strand
AGGGCTATTCCATACCATATGGCGTCACGCTCAGTATAGAAACTGGGGGGAGTTGGCCACGGGGCAGCGATCGCTGCTCGGGGATGGGCTGGGCATGGGTCAGTGGGTGGTGAGCAATTGCATGGTCCATCACTTGTTTTGTATATTCTTTTAGCATTATTATTATTATTATTTTCTCTTTCTCTGCTGTCCTATTAAACAGCCTTTATCTCAACTCACGGATTTTAGGTTTTTTTTCCCGGTTCTCTCCCCCATCCCACCGGGGCGGGGGCAGGGTGAGCGAGTGGCTGTGTGGTGCTTGGTTGCCAATTGGGGTTAAACCACAACAAATTAGTAGCTTTCTCATGCAGTGATCACTTCCAGTCTACATTAATAAAACACTCAGCAAACTAAGGTCCCTTTTCTTGATAGAAATAATTCCTGCAGGAACGATTTGAAAATTTCATAAAGGACCATTTTAAATATGAGGTTGCTGCTCTATCAGTATCAAAATTTCTCTGGGAATTTGATGATTTTGCTGAAATATATGTTAAAATTAAAAGGTAGTAAATTTTTCAAAACAAACAGCAAAATTTCATTTCTTTGATTGAAACTGAGCATTTTGATTTTTCATTTCTTCATATTAAAACCATGGGGTTTTCTTCCACATTATAAATTAGAGAATCATAGAATCATAGGGTAATGCAGGTTGGAAGGGACCTCAGGAGGTGTCTAGTACAATCTTTTGATCCAACCAGGGTCCCCAGGACTTGGTCCTCAAGACTGGACTTTTCAGGGTTTCATATAGTAAAGACCTTAAAACATCCAGGAATGGAATCTGCATAACCTCTCTCAGCAGTCAATGCCAGTGATCAACTGTCCTCATGGTCAAAAAGCTCCTCCAGTCTGAACCTCCATTGCTTCTATTTCTACACATTGTCCCTTGTCCCTCAATGCACTGCTGTGAAGAACTCAGCTACAGCTGCAGCTTCTTGATAACTTCCCCTTGGTCACCAGGGGCTGCTGTTGGGTCTCTCCAAAACTGTCTCTGCTGCAGGCTGAACAAGTCCAGCTCCCCCAACCTCTCTCACAGGACAAGTGCTCCAGCCCCCATCATCTTGGTGGCCTCCACTGAACTCTCTCCAGTCTACCAGAGTCTTTCTTGTAGTACGGAGCCCCAGACTGGGCACTGTGTCTATGATCTAACAAGTGGTGAGTAGAGGAGCATATTCCCCTCCCTGGATCTCCTGGCTCTGCTCTGTTTATACAGCCCAGGATGCTGTTAACTTTTTTGCTTCCAGGGCACCCTATGGGCCCATGCTCAGCTCCGGTGCCCAGCAGGGCCCCTAAGGACTTTCCTGCAGAACTGCTTCCGAGGGAGGCAGTGCCCAACCTGCTCTGTTGCAGGGGTTAGTCCTTCACAGGTGAGGAACTTTGCATTTGTCCTTATTAAATTTCTTTTTGTTCCTGCTGGCTTGCCCCCCCAGCATGTCTTGGCTGTCTTTGAATGGCAGTGGAGGCCTATAGCCCATCTACTAGTCCCTCCTGAGTGGTGCCATCTGCAATCTTCATGAGAAAGCACTCTGTCATTTTCTTCTGGTCCCTGACAATGATATTAAATGGGGCAGTCCCAGGACAGAGCTCTGTGGTACAGCACTTGTTACCCGGCTCCAGGTAGAGAATACCCCATTAATCACCACCTTCTGAGCATGATCATGCAATGATTTTTTTACCCAGCTGGCTGTCAACCCATTCAGAGTGTAAAAGTACAATCTGGAAACAGGAATATTGTGGGATACATTGTCAAATCACTTTCTTCTCCTTCATTTTCCCAGAAATCATAGCGTATGTTTCTCAAGACAAAAGCAGAAGAGATTTTTACTTTGTCAAAGAACATTAATTTGAATGGTGCAAAATGTTTCTGTCTTTAAATTTCATGGGAAAATCTGACAATTATTGGACACTAAACTGGAACCAAACCAATTTGCTTCTAGAAGAAAAATCCTGTGTTTCAACCAGACATATTTAATATTGCATGGGGAAGGTGTATTTGCTGGTCTGTGGGACAGTTCTTATTGTTCAGGCAAGGCATCCTGGGAAATCTTTATTTCTTTCTAACAAAGCCTCATCAACACAGTCCAAACTGTGGCATTATTACTTGTACTGGAGTTTTACTTGTAAAAATGAATGGCTTAGTTCATTTTATTGTTTTAATTTTTCTTTTCCTTTCTGAATTGCTGCCTTTCTCAGTAAGATTTGGCACATCCAGGCTCTGACCACTAATTTCCTTTGCATTATAGATGAGGCAATAAATGGCAGGACTATAAAGTATTTAGGATGTTACTCCCTATGCCTTTCCATGTAATTTATTTACCATTTTACAGTGGGGTGGCAGATGCTCATGCACTCATGCTGTGTCCTTTACATGATTGTGTGATAAGGCATAATCGCTATTTAGTAACTCTGTTGAGACCTGGCATCTTCTTTGCAGAGCCAAAGCCTTTTCTTTGAAAGGTCTAACAGAAGCACACAAGTCCTTACAAGCAACATAGCTGGGGCTGGTGCTCTGAAAAGAGTGCTAGCTGTTAGCTAGATAGACAGTGGTTTATGACATAGAGCATTGATTATTAACATTACTAAAACTTTTTGTCAAACACGTTAAGGATTTTAAAGATATATAAAATTCTAGAGACTTTAGGTTAAGTTGATATATGTTTTAAATGCCTGTGAACTAGGTAATTGTGTTAGCAATTCAATATAAGGAGGAAGAGCTGAAGTAGTTTTACAGAGCTGAAGGTGAGGCCATGTCCACCCATAATCAAACGTGTGGAATTGTAGATCCAAACACTCATGGAAAAACCAAAGCAAATATACTCCAAGGTTGTACAAAACCTCAGGGCTGCCCTGGGGCAGGCACTGGTCCAAGAACTTCTTCATTGTCCACTTTCACTTAAACCTGGCTTTTGTTTCTTTATTTGACCAGCCACTAAATATTTAAATAATCTTTGGGCATGAGTACAGCAGGCAATGGAGAACAGCACAGAGAGAACTGCTTGCAGAACTAGAAGCACTAAAGCACATCAGTAGAGCATAGATGTTATTTAGCCTTGATGAGGGCCAGAGCTGGATCTCTCTGTGGACACAGGTTTGTTCTTCTGCCTTCTCCACCTTGTACTCTCATGGATGAACCCTTCTTCCCATGCAAGTTCAGGGATATGTGGCGGTGTACACGATACACGCAGTACACAGCATCCTTTTAAGCAATCTATTAGATTGTGGGAGCTATTGTTTATCATTAGCCACCGCTGGCCTCTTTTTGTAATTCACAGGGGGCTGAGCTGATAGATGGGTGAAGTCTTTATTTCTCTGACTGGTTTTAGTTCTACAAAAGTCAAGCCATAGTCTTTATGTAAACTCATATCACTTTACCTGCACTGGATCAAAGTAGATTGTAGAATGATTCAAATGATGATTTGCATCAAGCTATTTAGCTTTTGGAAGTACTGGCTGGTTATTTAGTTCCTCAAGCAAAAAATGGATCCTGTTAGTGAATATAAATATCCCTACGTCTCAGGCATTTTTATGAGAGGAAAAAAAAATTTTGACTCTTATTAGAGTTCAAGGTCTTTAGTTAGCATCTTCATGGGACACCAAGAACACACTAGTTCTGTCCAAGCTTTGTGTTAGAAAATTTAGTGCTCTCTTTCATTGCATTAAGGACAAATTTGACAAAAGCCCTGGTGAGTCCTGCTCATCAGTCCTAGTGGGTCTGCAAAGGGATTTTACTCTTAGAAGTCAGGAATGTAGCTTTGCATGATAGTGATATGCTCTGCTGATTTCTTGTATTCCTCTGGTAATTTCCTTCCTAACAAAGTTTACTTCCTTCTGAAGCTGAAGGCTTTGGGGCATTTTCTGAAACTGTCAAATCCCACTCCTTTGTCAGTAGCATTTCTTGCTATAACATAAACTTTGCTTGTCCATTGCTCCAAAGAATGTTTATTTCAGTTTTATCTGTTTGGACTACATTTTCTATTTATTAGCCCAGATACTTATTTAACATAAATCCTTATGTAGCTAGATTAGTTGTTAATTTCTTCTTCAGTCTCTGCCAATTAAACACTGTCCAGATAATCTTCCTTTCACTTCCAAGCTACTTACAAATATGTTGAGGGCTGGCAATTCCACACTTAGCAGAACTGAGTAAAGAAAAAGAAAAACCCAAATCATTTTTCTTGCAGGAACCCCAAGTCACTAATTTCTCCCTGTGAAGTAAACTTTACAAGGATGATTTTTCTTCTTTTTAGATTAAACCAAGTGAAACTGTATTTCTTACATTTTTAAAAACTGTTGCCTCCTGGAAAATAATGAGAAAGTATTTACCAGTTTTTATATGCCTTGTAGACTTTCTATAGAAAAGCTAAAAGAAAAAGAAAAAGAAAAAGAAGATTAAAAAGAAGATGAAAAAAGAAAAAGATATTAAAAAGAAAAAGGAAAAGAAAAAATAGAAAAAGAGAGCACAATTTTTTATACATAAATTGAATTTTCCCAGTGTAGGTGCAACCAGAGATTCTACAGAAACATTACATACTTGTTAAAGACATATGTGTCTGGGACAACTGGGAAGTCATATACTTAGAATTTGTTATGAGATATCTTTCACATCAGACATCACAAGGTATCTGTGATGGTATTTGGAAGTATTTGGATGAGAGGAAATGGCCTCAGGTTGCGCCAGGGGAGGTTTAGATTGGATATTAGGAAAAATTTCTTTACTGAAAGAGTGGTGAGGCATTGGAACAGGCTGTCCAGGGAGGTGGTGGAGTCCCCATCCCTGGAGGTGTTCAAAAAACATGTGGATGTGGCACTCCAGGACATGGTTTAGTAGTCATGGTGGTTTTGGGTTGACGGTTGGACTAGATGATCTCAGAGGTCTTTTCCAACCTTAATAATTCTATGATTCTATGATTCTATTTTATGAATAAATGATAAAACTATTTTAGAATACAGGAAAACATGAAACTTGGGAAACTCATTTCATTTAAATAATCAAACTTAAGAATATGTGCCAGCCTTCAACAAAAAGACCATAGCATTGTTTAATGTGTTAATAAAGATTTCCATAAACCATACGCAAAGCAGTTAATGATTTAGTCAGCAAAGGAACATCTTTACCTCCAGAAAAGCCTTCAATCTTGTGATTAGTGATCTAATCATCCTGGAAAATTAAAGATGTGGATTTGACTCCTTGTGAACCTACAGAAGGCCTGAGTTTGATTCTCTGACTTCTTGTACAAATGACACATATAGATGACTTTGTGAATGTGACAGGGCTTCGACTTCCATTAAAAGAAATCAACACACTTTTTAGAAAAATAACTTAATAAATGGGTAGAGTTTCAGAGACAACTTTGTCTTCAGCATCTCCTGTTTGAAATAATGGTTAAATAACTTTGGCTCTGCCTGAGGAACCACAGACCCACCATAGTAGGCCATTTTACTTTTTCTGGGAGATAAAAGAGGTGGGTTAGAAACTTTTCTGTCAGTGTCACAGGAAGACTCTCAATCAGCTGGTAATGCTTTTATGGCTTTTTATACCATCCCCAGAGCTGCTTTATGCCACAAAGTGAAGCAAAAGCATCAGACCCCAGGCCTGTCCTGCCAATGACTATTCATTTAAGAAAGGTCCTACTCATATTTCATGGTGTTATTGCAAATTATATTTGCTGAAATAACTGGCAATGATCCAGGTATTCACAAAGATAAGCAAGTCCAAAAGTGACTGTCATCTATCATTCTTTATGACCCTAGGGTTTTTTTTTAAATTATTTTGAGGATGTAAACCTGACTAAGCACTTTAATTACTGTGATCAAGTGTTTCTTTTTTGCAGAAGTTAGTGGTTGTGTTCAAGTTGTTTGCTGTTTTGAATATTCATTCTGCCTAATTTTTAGTATCTAACTTAGGGGTCCAAACTAGGAGACTGCCTCCTCTGAGCATGCTTCATCATTAATGGGAAAAAAGTAGATGGCTCATCCTGGATTAATTCCATGTAAATAGGGGAGCTTAATTGCTAGGTTCTCCATCTCTTGAATGGAGAGAGTGAGAGCTAGGCTGTGCCATCAGCAGGCTCTCTACCTCTGGAGCTGTCAACCTCCCTCTATTGAAGTACAAAAGCAGCTGGAGTGGACTAGCCTCTGAAGACAAGCACCTCAATTTGATTTTCCTTAAGTTAGTTTATGTGATTAAGTCTATTAATATGTGAGCTTTATTTTCATTTGGGCTTTTTATACAACCTTCTTTTATTTATTCTGAAGGGGTTCACTGGAAAAAAACTTTTTTGATTATGTGTTGTTTTGAATACTCTGCTTTCCTAAAATCTGCCCACCAAGGACCCCACATATTTACCTATGTTAATAACATAGCTAGAGGTTCAAAAACAGGTGTCAGAATGTCTCTGACTGAGAAGTCCTGGGAGTGACCTCCCAAACATTAGTCCTGGGCACAATCAAGATAACTTGTTATCTCCTCACTTAGCACAGAGTTAAATGAGAGGACTATGACTTCTCTGTCACTGTTAGAAATTGCTGTTCTTCACATAAATTGTCTTTGTCACAGAGTATTTCTGAAGTGCAGTTGGAATGTACGTACAGTTGGATGCAATTACCTCAGAAGTCAGATACTTAACAAATATTTCCCTCAGGAAGATACTCTGAGAGTTTCTGTTTACAATGAGAAACTAGACCCTAATTCTTTCCATCCTTAAACACGTACTTGCATACATCTAGGTTAACACTCCAGTCCTATCCACATCTATTCAATGTCATTTTAAAAGTTTGGGCTGTTGGTACAGCTGTCTATATAGTCCCATTAAAATCCTAAAATTCAATAGCCAGCCTTAATCGGCTGGAATTCCCTAAGGGCCTGAGTTTTGGGACAAAGCCTTCATTTCTGCTTGCAGTGGATACAATTTGGACAAATTCTTCACTGTCATGGTGCACAAAAACGTATTCAGGATAGATGTGAAGAGCTGTGGGGCTGTGTGGTTCCTGCCCTGATCAGATTCCCAGCAGTGGTTTCCATACTAAGTCATGCTTATGGACAGCCTCCATCCTCCAGTCTGCTGCATCCACCCACCAAGCTTATCCCAGCTCTGTTTCATTTTCAGGGACAAACATGGAATGAATGTTAAGTGGATTTCGTAAGTGATGTTATCTTTCTTTATAGTTGTGGGAGCATTTCTGCTCAACAGTTCAGTTCACATATGTTGCCTCCAAGATCAATGAATGCCCTTATGTTTGGGGCATAGAGGTGATCATCACTTAAAGAGCTGTCCAGAAAGGGAGATGATTTCACTGCTTTGTAAAATTTTCAGTATGTAACATTTGTCCTTTCAATTCTATCTCTCGATCTCTATATCTACCCCTGTCTCTATCTCTGCCTCTGTTTCTGTCTTTATGTCTTTGACTCTTTACATCTCTCAAGAAAGTATATAGAATGCATATATATTTGCCAGCTGGTAATTAAAAGAAGAATTTGGTTCAAGTATTGCCATGTGTCTGAAACCAGGACACCATGCCACCAAAATATTTAATTATTTTTAAAATTCTCTAATACAAATTTTTCAAAAATGGGCTATGCATTATTGTGGCATTTTTCTACTAAGACTTTTTTTCATTTTCAGAAACTTTAAACAAGATATTTGAATTTTTTTTTAAACAGGAGATATTTATCAAGATCAAGTATTTATCTCAAAAAATATTGCAGTTAATGAAATGACATTTTTCAACCAGAAAATCTTTTCTTCAAAATATCACCAGTAGTTCTAGAGTTTTTTGGAAGAAAATGTTGTAGTAAGCCCTGCTAGAGTGGTAGTGGTGCACCCCAGTAAGTCTTCCAGAATTTCTGCATGACTACCTATATGGTGAAATAACCAATTCCTAATGCACCAGTCCTAGAGGAGCTCAGACTGCAACCCAGTTATCAGCATCAGAGAGTTTTTGATCTAGCTCCTCTTTCTTGTATAAATACTAAACTATTTTTTTGTTATGTTTGTTTACTGAGACAAGAGGCTGCTACATCAGTGTGTTGCCTGCAAATGGAAGAAAGCTGTTTCTTGCTGTTCATGCTGTAAACATATTGTTGTTTTTTTTTAATAGATAAAGAACATCATATGTCCACTTTCCCATTGCTCTAATTGCTTTCTAAATAAGATAATAAAGAATATTTTTAGATCAAATGAGAAAAATACTTATTTTTCCTGTACTTTCTGGTACAAATTGGAAGCAAGGAAGAAAAATTCATGTTACCTGACAACTCTGGTCATCATGAGGACTGGCCTGGTATTATATCCTCATCACTGGTATCTTGACTTATGTTTACATTTAGTTTGGAGAAGAGGAGGCTGAGGGGAGACCTTATTGCTCTCTACAACTTCCTGAAAGGAGGATGTAGTGAGGAGGGGGTTGGTCTTTTTGGCCAAGTAACTAGTGATAGGACAAGAGGTAATGGCCTCAAGTTGCGCCAGGGGAGGTTTAGATTGGATATTAGGAAAAATTTCTTTACTGAAAGAGTGGTGAGGCATTGGAACCGGCTGCCCAGGGAGCTGGTAGAGTCCCCATCCCTGGAGGTGTTCAAAGAACATGTGGATGTGACATTCCAGGACATGGTTTAGTAGTCATGGTGTTTTGGGTTGATGGTTCGACTAGATGATCTCTGAGGTCTTTTCCAACCTTAATGATTCTATGATTCTATGATTCATTTATAGCTTTCATAATGCTTCTCCTTACCCATATCTTCCTTCCTTTCCTTCTTCCTTCCTTCTTTTATTCTTTTTCTTCTCTTGGAAATCACAATTCTACAGTCTTGAGCTCTGTCAGGTTTTTATTAAAGTTTGTTGTTTCAGTCCTTCATCTTTCCTTCTTTTAACTTATACCTTAATACTCAGGCAAAGTTTCAGCTTGTTTGATGATATATCATGCATAGCATAAAGTCACTGCATCCAAGTGGCACAGAGGCCAAACTTCCTGTTGGACAGGAAAATATTTCTAAAAGAGGATACATAACTACTTGCATACATACATGCACTGTGAAAGAAATGTTAAAGGGGACAGCCAGAGGGAAAGAGGTGTGCGGTATCTCAGAACTTCCATGAAAAGCAGCTTTTTCTTGTACACTGAAATCATGCTTTATATGCAAGTTGTTGGAAAAGGTAATAAAAGTGGATAAATACATTGTGATTGGAGGTTTGGACTCTGAATATTCTCTGCACAGAAGGGAAAAAGGAAATGCACTGAGTTCTTTTTTATAGGAAGTGGACTTTGCAGAAGTAATCAAGCTGAGAGCTGTGTGGTTCAGAGACAATTTGAGTTACACATAAAGGGTATCCCCTGCAGTGACTGAGAGATAGTGAAGAATGAAACTCTTAATGCATGATCATGGGGAGCAAAGTAGACACAGGATAAAATTTTTAACGGTATCCAATAGATTAAAGAATCTATGTTTAATTAAAAAAAAAATTAGGTTGCTAAGTACTGAGGTACACTGAAAGTAAAAGGGATGTAGAATCCTCAGTAACTTCTGGGCATTCGAACAATTTTTTTGATGTTAAAAATATATTTTATTCAGGGTAAAGACCATAGGAGTAACTTTCATCTACCTTCTTCCATTGTGAATCTTAGGTCAAAGGAGTTACACTGTTATAAATGTCATAGAATCAAGAGCAGCTTTCTCCCTTGCACATTCACATATATTTATTAATGACATATATTTATTAAAATCTAGATTTTCTGATTTGTTTTTAGTTATAGAAGCAAAGTGTTTTATGAGAGCTGAATCTGGTCTCATGCACGTTTTTACCTCTATAAGTCCTAAGGTCTTTATAGTGTACCTGGCTTGCTTTCACACCTGATGGTGAACAGAGAAAAAAGGAAAAACACATAAATATGAAGTCTGGATAGAGAGGAATAGTGATTTGAAATGTATTATGTCACAAAGGAAATATCCAAATGGATGTTATAAGACAGTTTGGAATATTTAAATTCAAACTGAAAATGAAGATCTCTTTGCTTATACAATTGATTAGGTGATGAGAAAAATCTATCAATAATGTCCTAAGAAGAGACTAGCATTCTTTTTTGGTTTTTTTTAGGAGTAAAACAAGACTATACAATTCCTTAAATTTTCCAAGGGTTTAATAATCCAGAGATCATTAAACTGTGGCCCAGGAAATGCTAATGACTGAACCCAATCCACAGAGCTGTATGAAATTCTTGGACTTCCAGTATTTTGTATTAGATGTTTTTTTTAATGATATATTATGTCATGGTCTACAAGAATACTGATGGTCAACAGTGGTCTGTTTTTTGCAGAGAAGACAGGGACTATTCTCAGCAGTTTAAATCTAGACATTTTGGTTGGCTATTGCTCCTGCCAGAAGACTCATGTCTCTGTATCCTCATTTTACCCAATCAGGGCAGATAAGTGGTGAATGTACTCCGTTCATTCATTTTACTGTTTAGACACAGACATTCCTGACTTGTATTTGGATTTTAAACTGCTCTAATTAGTTTTTAAATTACTATATGCCTTCAACATGGTGCTCAATCACTGTGATTCCAACAAGGGATTAAATAAAATCCTACAAGTCAACCTCTCTATCATTGGAAACACAAAATCATGATGTTAGGATGGATTTCAATCAGAAGTAAAGTCACTGCACAGCATTTTTAGAAAAACAAAACATTCTGTGCTGCAAATAGCATTCATATTCCCAAGTAAATTATTAATAAGAGAGACTTCCCTTTTCTATTACCAGTGGAACTTAACCCTGTAGATTGGAGGCATTGTTCTAAAAGGGAAGTAAGAGCTGTAAACAACATCATGCTGTTACAGTGTACACTCTAGGCAAAGGAGCCTGAAGAGCCTCAAACATAAGCCAGTAGTATTGAAATGTATTCAACTCTGGGAACTCAAACCAGGTTGCAAGTACCTCTCCATACATGCACTATAACAAGTGCATAGTAATGTAGTTTACCTTCACCCTTTTTCATTGTTAGCTTACCTAACTTGAATGCCCTCTCATATGCCATGGACTGAGAGTGTGCACAGAGAGTGTTAGAGCTGCTCAGTAATGTGACAAGCTGTGATAGATTTAATTATAAATTTGAGCTTTAGAAAATAAGATAATAAACTGCAAAGCTATCCACATTATCTGTGAAGGATATCCATATCCATGAAGATGTATCTGTAAAGAAACAACTCTAGGCCTTCAAATTGTACTTTGTTTCTTAGTACAACATTATCTTTTCAGGTTTTGACTAGGACATAAACAGAGGTACCAAAATATCAGAAGAAACTTTATACTTGAATTCCAGATCTGATTTACACATCTGTTTAAAAATTGGTTAATAAACCTCCCTATGCTACAGAGAGTCCTGCCTTTTCTGTGGGATGATCAGAAAAGTTCTGGAACTGCCTTTTCCTGACAATAATGGAGGATAATAAGGGTGTTATTAGAAGAGTCCCTGAAGTCATAAATAGCAAAAAGCACAGAAGCTTGAAAAGATGGCAACATAAGCAATTGAAAACAGTATGTAGTGTGAACAGCCCACAAATGTCAGACTGTGCAACTTTAAGCAGTGCTGAAAAAAACAAAATTCAAACCAGGAGAAAGCACTCGTTCTCTAGATACTATATTTGGAAAGGCTTTCTAACATCAGAAAATAAAAAATCACACTGAGTTAAGAGAAACAAATGCTATTCTTGTCTGTCCTCTGCAAGCACATTCATTTAGGTGTATACATTTTATTGTGGTGGTGCTGACTTCTATGGCAGAAATTGAGCTATGGTGGCCAGGCGTGTATTCAACTAAAAAAAGGTGGGGGGTTATTTCCTTTCAAAGTAACAGTACTAGCATTCAGGAAGTAGTAGTCATTGGGGTTGGTAATGCAAAGTCCAAGGGCACAGTCAAACATAACCTAACTCTAGATGTCACAAATAAATAATAACTAAAAAAGCTGTATCTGGCCATATGAGAGGTTTTTACTTCTCAGTCTGTTCACCAGCTAATGCTGAGACAGCAGTATAAGTAGACCATATACTACAAGAACTGTAGAGACATTTTCTGATGAAACAGTGTTTAACTGGAAGATGTGAATTGGCCAAGTCTAAAATATTTCACTGAATACTTCCTGAGCTTTAAGTGAGCAAACCTTCACCAAAAGCATAGTAAAGCCCCACATAACCCTGTCCAGATTCCTGGTGTGTTAGTCTTAGTGTAGCAGCTCTGGGACACATAATGTGCTAAATCTAACCACGCTGCTCACATTCTCAACATTACTGGCTCTACCTGGTATTGTACCTGTTATATTTGGGAGAATAAACCCAATTCTGTCAACAAACCCAGTTCCTTTCATGGAACCTGGAAACATCTGATTCCTAGTTTCAAGTCAGTCTGCCTGCAGGCTTGCCGTCAAAGTGTGGACCACGAGATGTGTGGTCTGTGTGCATCATAGGTCTGTGTGCCCTGTGTGATGCACAAGGCCTGGCAGTGCAAGCTCAAGAGGATGATTTTCAGGCCAGGCAGCCACTGCAGAAGACAGACCCAGAAGCCCCAGGACTTACAGCTTGACCCAGATCTCGTCTCTGGCCCTGTGGCAGTGAAGCTCTGGAAAGACCAATGAAGCATCACTAATTTGAGACAAACAGTCCTCAAGAATTTAGTACTTAGGACTAAGGTATTCAACTTTGGAGATACGAATGCATCCCATGTAACAGATCCATGAGATAGAGGGCCGGCTTCTATGAAGAGTGATGCAGTTATTCCTCTCACACTCACCTTTCTTTAATACCACATCTAGTTGTTCACCCCTAACTATATTCTGCAGCAGCAGAAGAAAACATCTGAATTCCCTAGAAAACAAAAATAAAGCAAGTGGTTTTCCGGTCAGCTGCACTTGTCATATATTTTCTATAGGGTAATAAGTATTCTTACATCTCAGACTCCATCTAGCACTCCTAGAAATATACTTCACAGAGGCAAAATTCTCCTAGCAAACTTAAATTATAGGCATAGCTCTGTCTTTTTCTTTGTCTACACATGTGTTTTGTGCTGAGGTTCATTGGTTTAGAAACAGATCAAGTTAAATAAATTCAGTTCTATTATAGTGAATCAAAAGGACTTTTATTTTCAAAAAGCAATCTACTCCCTACCCTTATCATGAGTTTAATATCACCAACTTCAACTATTTAAAATAATGAGGTAGACATGTAGTATAGAATTATTTTCTAGGGTTCCTCTATAGCTGATGGGAAGAGACAAACATTATCAGTTCTGCTTTTGTTAGGAACTGTTGTTTTGTAAGGTGAATCCATTCCAGTAGCCTTCACCCCTGTATTATGGACAGCTTTGACTAGGTTAGATGACAAGCTTAGACTAGTCAATTATTCTTTTACACATCTTAGGCCTATCCTTAAGAACAGTCTTGTTCTCTTTCTTTTAAAATTTAATCTCCCATGGAATATTCATGAGTTCATCAGACATTCAAGAAGCAAAGCAGTGCACAGTACTAAGTAGAGGACCGTGTAGAGGAACCTGCTTCTGCTAAGCTCTGTCTAAGCCCTGCTGTGTGGACTGCTAGGGAGCTTCCTTGGTGTGTCATCTTTGCATTATTACTCTAGCCAGGGATGAGAACAATTCCTGGAGAATTTTCTGCTGAACACACAGCTGGAAAGACAATTTTCATGCTGTACAAGTTTGCTTTTCCAAGGTATTTCATTAATTTTTCTGTTGTTTCCTGCATTATCACCTCCCTGCAGCTTGTATCAATTATGTTGATTCACAAGCAAAACTCTGCAGTTCCAAGCAGGACCTGTGTTCTTACAAAAGATTTAGAGGAGGGTTTCTCTGATAGACTGCAGTCCCCTGTTGACATCACTGAGATTTAAAGTTGGATAGAAATATAGCAAGTGAATTATGAAACTGAATATATTCATTCAATAACTTCCCTTTCGTACTTTTTGCTTGGAATTCTGTTGGAGTATGATTCTCCTACAAGGGAGTACATTCTTCAGGAAGTTTCATGGCCTGGGAATCTTTGAACCTCAGTAAGAGCTAAACACTGCATGATAAGGGCCCCTTTTGCCTTAATTTTTAGTGTTGTAAAAACAAACATAAATATAATCTATAATACAACAACGTCCTGGTATCAGCTGGGATAGA
>VZTL01019549.1:59597-104648 GCA_013400535.1 Scopus umbretta | reverse complement strand
CTCCTTTTCCTTTTCTTGTTCCCCCCCCCCCCCCCCCCTTTTTCCTTTCGGTGGTCCAAATTAGTTGCTTATGTTTGGGTGTCGCAGAGACAAGCTGTTATTTGGCTTCGCCGAAGATCTTGATCAAGGGAACAACGTTTCCGAGAGCCTCGGCAGCTCTTTGCCAGAGAAAGCCGCCGGTTCCCTGCTCCGGCAGAACCCCCCGGGGCTGCGCCGGGCACTCGCATCCCACCGTCCCGGGGCTCCCCTCCCACTGCCCCAATAAGGGGGGGACACGCATCTGCAGCTGCCTCTTCCATGCTCCCCAGCAAATTCCTGCAGATCCAGGATTCCCTCAATAGAGGCTTTTGAAGAAGAGGAGGAGCCCTGTTTACCTCCATTGGGGTGGGAGGAGGAAAAGAGGAGAAAAAGAGAGTTTTTAAAAGCAACTCGATATTTTTCTATCCGAGGCAAGTGATGCCGCACTTGGATTGGGGGCTGTTGTTGGGTTCATTTAGGAATCTATTGTTGTCCATGTGAATTCTTTTTTACATTTCAAATAACAGGATTATTTCCCCAGGGGGTAATATCCTGTAATTTGAACACAATAATGGGAATAAATTACTTACTTAGAACTAATAACGACAGCCTGATTCCAATATATATAGGAACTGTAACAGCTTTGGTTAGTTAAAGTGTAATTGTGTCGACGGATGACATTTTCTTTCAAAGGAATCTGAATGACTTTTAATTAAATTTGCTGGGGGTGGGGAAGAGCGGGAGAGATACGCTGGGAGATCTCGGCTGCCGGGGCTGCCGGCGGGTCCCAGCCGTGGTGCCCCAAGCCGGGAATCGCCCCACGGTTGCAGTTTCCAGATCAGGCACATCACGGGGAGAAGGAAACCATCACCCGGCCCCGCGGCCAAGGGAGCTTTGCAAGGTTGTAGAGCAAGGGGAAGGGACAGCGTTTGCCCAGTTTGCCCAGTTTAGCGTTCCCAGGAGGCCAGATTGTCACGTTCAGACAGGACCGCGCCGCCCCTGCCACTGCTGGGCCATCCCCAGTGGGCATGGACACTGCGTTTTGGCCATCGCTGTGGGGATGCAGGGATGCTGCGGTGCGAGCCCACCGGACCCCAGGGCGCTCGTCCTGTCCCATCTCGCCAGAGCATCGCCTCCGCTGCTGCTGCTCCCGATGGTCAGGGAGGGATGGCGGGATGGAGAGGTGGAGGAGGCGGAGGGATGGAGAGGCGGAGCGGATGGTGGGGATGATGGCGATAGAGGGATGGTGAGGACAGAGGCACGGAGAGATGGAGGGGATGGAAGGATGGAGCACAGCCCGTTTCCCAAGCTCCAGCCTGGGCCAGGCAGAGGGCAGGGCAATGCCCGCATCCTGCCCTGGGCATCGCTGCGTTGCCTCTCCACGCGTGGGGGAATGGAGGAGCCGACGGAGGGCAGGAGGCACCAGCAGACAGGCAAGGTGGCTCTGCCGCCACCGTTGCCCACGTTGCCCCTATTGCCACCTGGGCCCAGGGTGCTGCCCCATGGGGGTTGCCCGGGGAGGGCAGCTCTGCCCAAGGGGCAGCTGCACCAGCAGCCGTGCATCCCGGCTCCTCTCCCTCACCCCAAAACGCCCCTTCAAGCCCCGGGCTTTGTGCCTCTCCCCACCGCCGGCTTCGCTGCCAACCGCTCCGCGAGTTTATTTTTGAATCAGAAGCGCGCGAGGTTCCCTTTAGAAGGAAAAAAAACCAGAGAAAGCATCTTTCAGCCACGGCTTGCAGAAAGCCAAGTTCCTGCCCCGAAATATCTGCGAGAGGAGCAGCGTGCCGCTGCCAGCAGCTCCGGCCTCCTCCAGGACTCATTTTCCTCTGTTTATCTTGAAAATATTTCTGCGCTGAGGTCCCACCCCGCACGGCAGAGCCCTGCGAGGCTGCCTTCAGCCTGACACACGGCCTCTTGTTTATCCAGAGCGAGTGTTACAAATAGCTTATTAAGCCCAGAGGTCTGTTTGCCGGAGGAAAACCTCGCAGAGCAGCCCCTGCAGCCCCCACCGAGGCTCCTGCCAGCCCGCCCCCCCAGTCCCTCTGATCGGCGTCGAGTGGCTCAGGCCTCTGTGGTTGCGGACATCGGTGTTTGCCAGGTTTCGGAGTCGCTCATGATTTGAAATAAATAACAAGTGTGCTGGTGATGGAGCTCTCACTGCCCTCATCCTCTCCCTGCTCCCCTGGCAGACGTCCCAGCTGGGATTTCAGCATGGCACGGGGGTACCACGATGCTGCCGGCTTTGGTTCGTGTGATCCCGCAGTGGCAGCCGCCAGGTAGTTGCTGCTTTTTTGCAAGACCCCACTGCAAAGGCTGCCGGCTTTGAGGGGCTTGCAGGGGGTTAGATTGTGGGGAGTACACAGTTCGGGGGTTGCTGAATTGATTGTGCTTTGGGGGGTGCTGAAAACACCCCTGAACCTGCGAGAGATGAGGACAGTCGGATGCGGCATATGGTGGTCCTGGCAGGCGCCTGGCAGGACCGTGCCTCAGTTTCCCTGCCTGCGTCTCTGCTGCCTGCCCCTCTGCTGCCTGCCCAGCCCCGGGAGACCCCAGGATGGAGCTGGACGGAGGGTTTCAGCTCAGCTCACAGCAAACAGCGTCAGGGATGTCCCACGGGGCTCGGGCCCGACCACGGGCACCCTGTGGCCACAGGGTCCGGCCAACCCGCGCCCGAGCACCTCTGTCCCTGCTGCCACTGCTGCCCTCAGCAAGAGGGTCAGGAGCCCGGCTGGGCCCCCTCCCTGTCCCCACTCCCCGGCATCGGACTCAGCGCCGACCTGGGGCGCCCACCCTGAGCATCCCCTCCCCGAGACCCCCTAAAGCATCACTCCCGGAGCACGCACCCACGCAAAACCCCGTAACACAGAAACAGTCATAACCTGGCCGATTGAGATTAAATTACCTGCCTCTGGAAGAATAAAGGAGGCTTTCAGCCATTTTTTTTTTTAACGTCTTTTCCCCTGCCAAGGCCAGACACCACGGTGACGGTTGCACACAGAGGCAGAGAAACACGAGCCCTCGCCTCTCCCTCCGAGGGTGACCCCGATCCGCCCCGCGTCCCCCCCTTCTCCAGCCCTTTAACACTCAGGAGAGCACATGCTTCGCTTGCCCGTCACGAGCTCCCTTATCTTTTAATAAAACCTTTAAGAGCAGAAGTCAGGCAATGCTGGCAACAAAGGCAGCTAAACCTCCTCCCGGGACATTAATCATTTTCTTTGACACGTTTTGCTAATTAGCCAAAGCGTCGGCCTCGACAGGGGAGAAATTGGGGCCTGGGAAAAAAAAAAAATCAGGGGGAGAGGTGGAAAGGGAGGAAGAAATGGGGGAAGAAGAGCTGACATTGCTCCTGTGCCATCCGGCATCCCTGGGCATCATCTCACTGGGAGAAAACCCAGCCCCAGCCCCGTCCTGAGGTTATTGGGACGCGGTGATCTGCGATATACATTTTACCTTCCCCATCCCACTCCTTATTACCCCGGTTATTACATATTGCAGCAGCGGTGGGTTATTTGAAACATGCTGTTTGGAGGTTTAACTCACTGCTTTATCTTTTACACGGCTGTTAATCCTCGGGACACATGTTTCCTATCAGCTGGTGATATTTAACATACAATAAGTGTCTTATTAAATCGCAGCGACTGGCTCCACGCAGACTGCTCCCCTAAAACCCACCCCGGGGGCACCCTGAAGGCAGATGGGGCACCCTGGCTCAGGCACCGCTTTTGGGTGCACGGCGTGTTATGCCCGACAGGGAGAGAAATATAGCAGGGTGAAGGCTTCTCTGCAGCGGGAATTCAGCCTTTAAATCAGGTCTTTGAGCCCCTGAGCAGCCACTGCTCCTGCGCATGGGGAGAATCCCTTGCAATTTTTACAAAATATATTCTTTTTCAGGGTTTTCTGGCAACACCGCGGTGGCTGGTGACCGCAGGGATGAGCTCTTCCCAGGCAGGACCAGCTACTGCCCCAGCACGACTTCTTTTTCCAAGAGTCCAACCCAGTTTTCATAGGACCTGGTGTTTTAGGGGGGATAGGGACCATAGAGAGAGCAACCCACAGTGAAATCGCTCTAATCCACTGCATTGAAAAGCAAAAAATCCCAAGGAGAAACCATCGCCCACGCACGCCTCCCTCCACCCCAGCACAGCAAAAAATATTGGCTCCCGTCCCATCGCTTAACATCAGCTTTCCATCCAAACCCCCTCGGGAAGAGCAGGGCAGAAAACCGCATGGCACAATCCCTTTTTCTCCGCAAAAACAAGTATAACGACAACTAAACTGGGTGATACGGTCCCCCCCAGCACTGGAAGGGCACCCACCCATGGGTGCCCCTGGCGGCTCGGCCGTCCCCATCGACGGGTACCAAGGGAGCGCGAACAGCATCCGAGAGCCAAGTCCGTCCTTTGGGTAGCATTAAAAAAATAAATCACAGCTCTTTGCTCCTCTTCAGCACGAGCTTCTCATTGCTGCGGGATGACACACACCACCCCCTCCAAAACAAGGCGCTTTATTATTATTCTGTTTCTAATTTGGGGGTTGGAAATAATTTTCCATCCTGGCTTCCAAACTAAACCATCCCCCCACAAAAAAAAAAACCAAAAACACCACCACTAACCTACTCTGCTTTCCAGAGAGCAGCGATGGGGTCGGTGCTCTGTGAGTAAAGGGTGAAGGTGTGAAAAGTCAGGCGGGAAAGCTCGCGGCAGCGAGCACCGAGGATCATCCCCCTCCGTGACCGTTTCCAAGGAAAAAAAAAAATTAAATAAAACCAATTCAGTTAAATATAGAGCTGCCCTGGCTGCCCTCTGTGACCACCTGGGGGTGGGACGGGCTGGTCCCACCGGGAAGAGGCCACACACCATCCCTGCGCTCTGAAGGATGGGGGGAAAAAAAAGTGGATGCAGCTTGCTCCCTACAAGGCAGCAAGGAGCTGAACTGCGTGGCGAGGTCCCACGCCGTCCCATCCTGCCTGGCCCTGGGGACAGCAGGGACATCCAGAAACACCCAGGTTGACTTACACCCCGTGTCCAGCACCGTCACCCCAGGTTGTGCCGCAAACCTTGCCCGAGAGGCTTCGGGAGGGCCCCGTGCAGCCGGCAGCGCTGGCAGACGTGCCGAAACCAGCACGCAAGGAGCTGGCATGGGGCAGTGGAAACCCTCCAAGCTTCCTCCGCCGTTGTATAAGAGCCACTCCAAAATAATAATCCTCAAAAAATTCAACCCTAGGAGCGCGACCAGGCTGCTTCCCAGGCGGCTGACGGAGCGTGGCTTGCACAGCCAGCCCTGCACACATGCACGGGGAAAAAAATGCCTTCAGGTGAGGCAAGCTCCGCAGGAAGGTCAGGATCCCAGATGTTTTCATACCAAAGATCTTTTAAAAAAAAAAAAAGCAGAGCGAGGCACAGAGGCAGAAACACCCATCATGCTGAGCGGCTGCTGCAAAACACATATTTTTCCGTGAGTCACCAGTGGAAAGACCAGATCAGGCATCCCGCGGGTGGGCTCGGCCCGAGCCGGCTCGCCATCCCCACCGTGGACGGGAGGATGCTCGGCCCGGGGATGCTGCGTGTGCAGCCCCGTGCACCTTCGCTGCGCCGCTCTCGGCCCCAGGCCAACTCGGGAGGCCGGACCCCCGCTGCGGGGGGGTTCCCAGTGCTGCCGGTAAAATTGTTTTGGGATCACGCTGGGATGGATTCAATGGAAAGCCCCAGGTGTTGAGGGCCTCCAGGCACGGGGCCGCATCCTGGCGGTGTTTAGACACGGGGAGCGGTGTTTAGTCTTTAGCAGCGGTGCAGGATTTTCCCGGCCGTCTTTTCCCAGCCACTGGCATTTCATATAGAGACCCGACACATGCCCTCGCCGTGGCCTCAGGGCTGCTTCACAGCTCCACCACTGTCCCCTCCACCTCTGGTGCCCCCCAAAATCCTTGGGGGCCAAGGGAGGCAGTGGCAGGGGGAGAAATAAAAATAAAGAAAGAAACGGGGAAAGAAGAACGCGAAACAAACAGGTTTGATTTATCGGTGGCGGGAAGGAGGCGAGCGCGTTGAAAGGCAGTGCAGGAAGTCCCGGGGATCGTAAATCCCGCCGGGAGCGGATAAAGCCGATGTGCTTCCATGCGCTGGGAAAGTGGGAGGTTACGGAGGGCGGGCGGGTAAAGTTTAGGGAATCTGGGGTGGGGTTGTTTTTTGGTTTATAAAAAGGCAGCGATAAAGAGGAGGCAACGCCGCAGCCCCGACCGCCCTCCCCGGGGCAGCACCCAGGGCAGGGTGCTGGCTGCAGCCCGGGAAGGGACGGGGATCGCATCCCCAGCAGGGATGGAGCTTCATCCCGTCATCGTCACCCACAGAATAACAGCAATACTGGCTGTGTTGTGGGTACAGAAACGGCACGTACTTGTTTCTGGCTGGGTTTCCTGGCAGCCCCAGCCAGGATTTGGCTGCGCAGGAATTTGGAAGCTGCCTTAAATCCAGAAAGAAAGGAGAAAAGGCTGAGAGCGACTTTCTGAGCAGAGTTCAGCTGCAAATCTCTGCTCGGCAGCAGCTCGGAGCGGGGCAGCGGCTGCAGCCACCCTCTCCCGCTCCTCCAGACGCCCGGGGTTAGGGATGAGGTTGGAGACGCGGCTACCGGCTGCTGCATCCTCCTCCGTGGGGGCACCTGGGGAGGGCTCCCCGGCACCCCTGGGCACCACCGCCTCCCTCCTCACCCTCCCGAAAAACCCTCCTCAGCCGCGATGCACCCCGGCATCCCACCCTCCATCTCACTTCCCCCCGCCGAGACAGCCCCGACGATCAATAGTGCCGATACACGACCCCGTAAATCCACCTCACCTTCGCCCCAGGGCTGCCGGTGGATGCTCTCGCCCCGCGGATATGCTGGCTCAGCTGCGGACCGACGCCAGGCTTCACCCTGACCTTGAGATTGACAGGGCGGCGATGGCATTGCTGGGAAGAGCCGCGGTCGGTGGCCACACTTGCTGCTCCTTTTGGGGGTGTTGAGGACGAAGGGAGGGAAAAAGAGGCAGGAGGTGCTGAGTGCTGTAAAAATCAGCAGGAAAAATGCAAAGAAATTAAAAGCCGCCCCAGGGCCTCCTCTGGATGCTTGGGAATATGCTTCCCTACCTCTGGAACTCTGCACGGGCAGCCGTCCTCATCCAGGGTCAGTGCTGCGGCCATCTCGGCCCCATAGCCATCAGGAGTCCGGCTCTGGCTCTTCATGCCCCAAAATCCACTTCCAGGGACCTGCTTGCCGCATCCTGGTTCACCATGTTCATGGGAAATTCAGAGTTTCCTGGGCAAAACACGCCCAGTGCCCACGATGGGGGATCGCCTGTATCTGCTCAAAACTGCCCCCCACCCTGAGCGAGGATGCTCCCCCCCATCCGCAGCTCTCCCTGCAATATCCAAGTTGCAGTTTTGGCTGCCCATGGGAACAGCCACACCAGCTTCAGGATGGGAAGCGGTGTAAATCACCATCGTTCCCAACATGCTCCAGTTTCCCAGCCAAAGCTTGGCTTTCCTAGCAACATCTCTGGGTGGAGAGGGTCCCAGGGATGGATGGTACCCACCCCCGCATCACTGGAGGAGGCTCCGGGATTCGGGTTAACCCTTGTCCGGGAGAGCCGAGGAGGAGCAGCAAAGCGCTTTCCACCGCGGTGATTTTTTTCTTTCATTTAGGAGAAAATTTTTAATTAATATCACCTTTACCCCGTCCACTTGCTGTATAAACAAGACCTCTCCTTCATGGTTTAAGTGGCCTGAAATCACACACCTTAATTAAGGCGCCCGTCGGGGCAAATAACCGGCCTTGCCGTTCTGCCGGCGGGAAGGGGAAGCCCAGGACGAGGAGGCAGGTTTGCTGCAGGAACAAATATGCTCTGAGTACACCCCAGAAAACATCGTCTTTGTGTTTCCCAGCTCTCTTCTCATTCAGGGACGGGGACCGACGCAGGGGACCCCATGCCGTGACCCCTGCGAGTCCCCATAGCTGCCCTAAAGGGACTTTTTTGCTTTTTTTTGCTCAGCTTTTTTGAGCTACAGGCTCAAGCACTGTCCCTTCCTAGGACACGACAGACGTTAGTCACCATCCCAGCTATTTAAATATTGATTTTTCAACTCCCAAATTGGAGCTTGCAGGGGGAAAATCAAGTCTGAAGGGAATGGGACCCCCAATCACAGCACCCCCTTTTTTTCAGGCTTCTCGGTCAGCCGCTCAAACATCGTTTCGGGGAGCAAAGGCTTTTCCATATTGGGCTGAGGTTCGCACTGCCTCTCCCTGCCAGAGAAGCCCGTGTGCATCGTGGAAAGGGCTTGGCTTCACTTTGGTGGAAAGCTGCTTTCTCGGCAAACCTCAAAAAACAAGCTTTCTGTGAAAAAAGATGGTTTGGGATGACCAGGGGATGCTCATCAGGGATTCGGGGCTGGCTTTGGCCCCCCAGTGCCCCCACCAGCAGCGTAGACCCCCCAAAAAGTAATTTTTGCTAATTGTTAATAACCCACTGCAAAGAGGGGAGGGGAAAAAAAAAAATCCCTCCATGCCCTAACTTATGCACAGACAAGAAAATGTCGTTAAACTAAACCAAACAAACGAATCAAGAGGCAAAGAGAAAAATCACATTAGCCTGAATCATAAATCCCGGAGAGGGGTATTTATAGGCTGAATTACCAAGTGCATTGAAACTGCAGAGAATCCGAAAAGCAGATAGCCATAAAGGCAGACAACGGCCCTGAAAAAATGCTTTGATTAGGATCTGGGCAGCATTCAGCCCAGATGTTCATTTGTCAATGAAAGAGGGATGGGGGGGGAGGTGAGAAAGGCTTTAAATTAATCTTTACAACTAGAAAGGAGCTTGTAATACACACCATATGGGGAGAAACGTCCTTCGAACCCCTTCGCCTTCCCCCAGCCCGGTGTGTTTGGAGTCAGGCTGGGACCCCCCGGCCGGAGCGCGTCCTCCCCGGCCCCACCGCTTCATCCCCCTGTTTTCTACACGCACCGAACACCCCGTGACCCCAAACTGCTCGGCTCGCCCCCCCCTTCCACATGTGCTTTTTTTTTACCGTGAACAAAACAAACTGCAATTCCTCTTATAACACCATCTCTCTTTTATTATCCGCCCCCCCGACTCAGATACCCGCTTCCCCCTCCCTCCAATATCCACATGTGGTTTCTTTTTAACCCTTCTGAGATGGCAGTGGGGGGGACGACGACGACGACGATGAAGGGGAGGGACGAGGCTGTTTATTAAATGCCAACCATTCAAATTAATTCCCCTAATGGACTCGCCGACATCATGGTGCGCATTTAAATGAACGCTTTGTCATATTTCATAGCCAACCTGCAGCTCTCTGCAGAACAAAACTGCTGGAAAGCCAGGCCGGGA
Source organism: Scopus umbretta (assembly GCA_013400535.1). Classification (NCBI taxonomy): domain Eukaryota; kingdom Metazoa; phylum Chordata; class Aves; order Pelecaniformes; family Scopidae; genus Scopus; species Scopus umbretta. The sequence continues at coordinate 95,254 of VZTL01019549.1, read as the reverse complement.
ACGGCAGCAATGACAGGGGCAAACCTACGAAGAAATAAATAAGAATGAAATACGAATCCCAAACGCGACGTGGGGAGTGGCAAGGGAGCTCAGGAAGCTCTTGGAAATTTGCAGGCGGGGTGCAAGCAAGACCCGGGGCAGGGCCAACGGCAATGGGAGCTTCTTGTCCGCATGGGAGGAGGAAAAACCCTCTCGCTGCTGGGGTGGGAGGGACCGGAGACCCCTCGCCCAGGCCAGCATGAAGCCACCGCTTCCCAGCTGGTGTCTGGACGCCACCGAAGCCCCGGGGAGCCCCGCCATGGTGGGGACCAGCCCCAGCACCCCCCGCTCAGCCCCGGGAACCCGGGGAAGAGGCAGACCCCCATCCGTCCCGCACCCCCAGCCGACGCATCCCCCCCAGAGCACCGTGACAGGGGCTGATGGCAGAGCTGCCCGACTGGCGTCCCTCCTCACGGCGCGGGCTGGGATGCTGAAACCCAGCCCCTCCTCAGCAAGCTGTTACGCCGCAGAGCCCACCGCCCCGGCTCCTGGCAGAGCATCCCTGCTGCTCTTGAGTAAACAGGCCTTCCCGCCGCCGCCCCCCGCCACCCCCGGGACAGCCACAGGTTACTCGCCTTGGCTCCGGCTTCAAGAGGTCCCAGTCCTTTCATCAGCCTGATGGAAAGCCAGCGTGCGCACACACACACACACACACACACGCTCGCTCGCTCGCTCGCTGCGAGCACCAGCTATTTCGTGCTTGCAACCTCTCCTCCCATCGTGTTCCCTCTCTTCCCCCCCTGTTAAAAGCTGCCAGGGGGATTGCTTTCCACCTGTGAGGGTCCTCCTCCTTTTCTCCATCCTGCCCTGCTCGGCTTCCCCAGAGGCCGGAGGATGAGCATGACTGCTCCCCTCCCGTTTGGCACGCCGGCCCGAGGAGGGGCTTTTGCACACCACGAGGGCCAAGGGAAGGGGGGACCTCCGTGGTCTGGGATGGGGATGTGGGCAGCAGTCCTGGCCACGGGTTTGGCATGGGCAGGAGAGCGGAGGGAGCAGGGAGCACTGGCAGCTGGGTCTGCCCCTGTCCTTCCAGCCCCGCTGCAAGCTGAAGGTCACTGAAAACCGCTGGGCCAAGAAAGCAAAAGGGATGAGAGTAGGTGCTGGTCCGCGGGCTGGGGTCAGCCGGTGGGACGCTGGTGGCTTTGGAGGAGCAGAGCTCTGCTGTGTTGAAAGCAAACGTTAAATCAGATCCAGCGGATGTTGTCCCGGGTTATCACCAGCCGAAGTAAAATGGGAGTCGGGGGAGGAAACAGCTCACGCTGGATGGGGTCACCGGAGCGGCAAGAGCATCCCAGCACGGCTTAGATAGAAACAGGAGCTGCCTCGGGGGGAGCTGGTGCCGCCCTACCACACCAGGCAGGGCCCTGGGCCGCGGCAGCAATTCGGGGCTCCTCCGTCACACCTGGAGCGAGCGGCCAAGGCCGGGCAGAGGCACGGGCGCTGTTCAGACCCGGGCTCACTCTCGGTAACACCCATGCACAGAAGAAGAGGTTTCTTCTCTTGCCCCTGTCCTTTACCCTTGCGCATCTCTGCGCACGGGTGCTTCATGCTCCCAGTGCTGCTGGGCCAGTCCTTGCCCCCAGGGGTCCCGGTCCTGTCCCCCCCCAGCTCATCCCTGGTCCACCGGGGCTGGGGAAGAGAGGGGACACCACGGGCACCGGGCGCTGGCTGCCCGTCCCCAGCCTGGAGGGCTGGGATAAGATGGAGCCGGCCAGAGCAAACCAGCCCAATGATGCACCCGAAGAGCAGGGGGTGGAGGGGGGGACATGGCTTCCCCACGCATCCGTCTGTCTGTCTATCCACTCCCCCACCAGCATAGCAGCCCCCGCTACAAACATGAGCTGCAAAAACATTAATAATCATCATCATAACAGCCCTTTCATTTTCTTTCGATATGAAAATAAACTGGCGCTCTTTGCAGAAGGTTCTCATTTAGGGAAACATCTGGAGTCAGCACTTCTCCCCCGAAGGGCAGAGAAGGGTTCAGAGGATACCAGCCCTCGTGCTGGGGAGGAAGAGGAGGAGGAAGGAGACGATTTGCCCGGTCTCCTGGGGAAGCAACACAGCTTGGTGTCTGCTACCCGGCCTCAAGTGAGCAAGGCACCGTCCCCCACTGAGGTGAAGAGTGAAAAGCCCACCCCAGCACCCCAGCCAGGAGAACAGCAGCTCCAGGTCCCAAAAGCTGTGGGCATCGAGCAAGTCTTGGCCATTCCCAAGGTCCCCCAGGGTCAAGGGGACACCTGGGTTTGGCTGCTGAGAAGGACCTTGGGGACCCAAGGGGACAGGAGGAACAGGGATGCTCCTGGTCCCTTGGGCTGTGGGTGAGTGAGGAAAAGGGCTTACAGATGGGCAGCACATCTGGGGACACGGGCTGGTGTCGCAGCCCGGCCAGCAGATGTCACGCCCCTTTCCAGGTCCTTCTGAACCTTCTTCTATGTTCTCCGAGGACCCCAGGGCAGGAGCAAGCAAAGCCCTTCCTCCCACGCCGGAGGGGCTCGCAGGTGAGGAAGGGTGCCGTCCCATCCCATCCTTCCCTGGCAGGTCCCCAGAAGCCAGCAGGACACTCGGGACCAGCACGGGGTACGTGAGCAGGGCTGCGCCCCGGCTGGCCCATGTCCCCCAGGCGGGACGGTCCCGCACAGGCTGCAGTGGCACCAGGCTGCAGTGGCACCAGGCTGCAGTGACATCTGCTGGGCTCCCGCTTGGAGAAACCCTCCGGCCCCAGGCTGGCCGCAGACCCTCCGGCACCGCGCAGCCCCACGCCACGACCAGGCCCTGCTGCCCGCAGAGCCCAAGGGCTCCCAGCTCCGGATGGGGCTCCGTGTTTCCAGCCCCCAAACCTGCACAAGACCACCCTGACCCTCTCCAGCTCCTCGTCAGACACCTCCATACTGCATCCCTCACTGCCAGCTCCAGGCAAAGCCCCCAAACCACTGCAGCCAGGGGAGAGGGGCAGCATGCCCCCAGCGCCCATGTTCCCTGGGCAGGGGTCCCGGGGGGGTCCCGGTGCTCCTGAGAAGACCAAAGAGCTGAAAAACCCGCATTAAGGGAAAAAATGGGCAAATTAGGAGCGGGGGTAGGATTGGGGTGGGGGGGGAAAGTTGTTTATCTAGAGCTGATTTTGATTTTCTTCTTTCAAATATCAGCAGGATGCTGAGCCTTGCCTCATTATGCAAATAGAAGCAATTAGAGCTCACCCAGGCTCTGCCCACGTGACAGGTTTATGGCACTCACAGAAATCCTTCCTGCTACATGAGAGGAATAACAACAGCTCCCCTGCGCCGGCTCCAGCCCCGCCATGGCCGGGAACCTGAGATGGTTTGGTAAGGTGAGCCCCAGAGCTGGGACCAGCCCCTCCATCACCACCCCCGGCGCCTTTCAAAGCCCTCGGAGAAGGACTTTCCCAGGGAAGAGTCCTTCCTTTGGTGTAGCTTCCTTGGCGTATCCTTTTCAATGGATACACCAACCCCACCAGCAGCAAGTCCTCACCGGCTCTCAGGACGGGAGAGAAGGAGGGATGGAGGGGGAGAGCATTGCTGGGAGCAGCTCCTTTTTCTCTACCAAGTCAGAAAGTCAGCCTCCAGCAGGGCATCGCTACGCTTTGGGACCGGTGCCCGAGCAGACATGCTTTGCTGGACACCAGCAGAAAGAGGCAAAGCAAAAATTGCCTGAACTGGGCTTAAAAAGCAAACAAAACTCACCCAGACACGCCACACCTGCCCCAGTCCCGCCTTGGCTGCCGCAGGATGCCGGCATGGGGGCCGGTGGCGGGAGGTGCGGCGGCGGCTCCGGTCCCCATCCAGCACTTCGCCTCCCCAGGGGCACGCGCCAGCCGGCAGGGACCAGACACAGGAACATAAATCAGGTGGAACTCCCATAAATCCATCATCTTCTTCCTCTTTTCCATCAAGGTAGCCAGGAGGATTTATTCACAGTACCTGCCTCGAGTTTCCCAACCCCAGAGGAGCATGGAAAAAAAAAAAAAAAAAACACGCTCTTTGAATATTGATCTTTCTCCTAAATCTTTTTTTTTTTCTTCTTTTGGATGCAAATGGGGATTGATGACCCCAGGTGGGCGGCTCCTCACCTCTGAGGACAATTTCTATCTGTGTTCCCGGGGGAGGAGTGAGCAGCAGGATGCCCGGGAATCCCCGTCTGCAGAGGCCGTCACCCGTGGCCAGGGCAGAGCTCCCAGGCACCTGGGTCAGCCCAGAGTCCTTGCTGTGGACCGGGCTGAGAGGCGTCATCGTGGACCGTCTCGCAGTGTGACCGCATCTAAGCTAGCGAGCGTCCCGCGGGAAACCTCCAGTCTGCATCCCTGGTCTGCCGCCACCCCCACACCGGGTGTGTTTTCCAGGGCTCGTAGGCGGGAAGAGCACCCAGGGAGCCCTTTCCGTCTCCCCCAGCTACAGCCGCTCAGGCTCACCTCGTAAGGCAGCGTGTCACTGCCGTGGAGAGACGTATTGCTGCAGCCACAGGATGGTTTGGGAGGAAGACCCTTGTGCCCATCCTGAAGGATGCAAGTGCGACCCAAAGCTTTAGGAGCCACCCAGGCACCCAGCAGCATGGCTGAGCTGCCTTGGGGTACCCCCATGTCACCCCCCGAAAGAGAGAAGCTTGCTCAGAGCTTCGCCAATGCACTGAAAACACTCAGTGGCACCGTATGTGAGAGTAGACACAGAGACAGAGACCCTCCTTGGTGCTTCCACCGGAGGATGAGGTCTGGCTCAGCCAACGGCTGCAGCGCTCCAGAGCCGAGCTGCCTTTTTCCCAAGGACTGGATGATTTCCAGACCTTCTCCCTAAGGTGCAGGCAGAGCCTGCGGGCAGGGGCTGTAATGGGGACACCGATCCTGCGGGCAGGCTGCTTCGGAGGGACTCCTGCCGGCACAGGGTGCAAGGCCCCACCAGAAAGATGCCTTCACCTCCTGATGGGACTCACACCAGACCTTGGCCACACCACGGGGATGTGGGATGGCTCCAGCACAGCCGAAAAAGAGGGTTCCAACAACCCCAGGACTCGGCATGCAGATGACTCTGCCTGACACTTGTGGGTCCACGGAGGAGCTGAGGAACCCCGCGGGGCAGGAGTCAGCTCCCCACAGCCTCTTCCCTGCCGAACAGTGCAGGCAGCAGGAGCTGCAGGCAGGCAGCAGGAGCCGGGAGCCATGGCAAAAGGGCTGAGTCAGCACCAGGAGAGTCACCCCCAGCCAGGCAATTTGGCAGGCAAAGGTTGGGAAGGAGCTTTTCTTCCGTAACAGGGCCGAGCGAATAATTCATAGCGGATAAATAATTCACCAGGAGTTTAGCCTTCCTCTGGCAGCAGATTGTCTGTGAGCTGTTAGCAATTATCCCATATTTATTTGCGATCCTGCATTTTTAGTTGAATTATTCAGACAAGTCATTGCTGGGCTGAGGAAAAGCCCAGGGAAAGGAGGCGATACCTGAAACAACAGGAAAAAATCATCGTCAAGATGAGTCCGCAGCACAGGAAGACACGGTGTTGTTATGATTATTTAAACATCTTTAGTGCAAGAAATACCCAGAGCTGCAACAGGCCCCGGAGGCGATGCAGAAGTGAGCGGATGGATGCAGAGGAGGCACCGGATCGTTGAATTTCCACCACCCAGTTCCACTTCCAGCCAAGAGCCCCTGGACATCCCCAGGTTTTCTGTTTCCTACCAGCGAATTCATCTGCTGGGAGATTCATAGAAGACGCCAAAGGAAAGACAGCGTGAGCGAAATAAATTCAACGTTTCTGTTTGGATTAATAGATCCAAAATTGTTTTAATTAGGTGTCTCCCCGGTTCGTTCGGCAGCAGGACTGTTTGGTGGCTCTTCTACAGCCCCACAAGCCCACACGGTGGGGACACCCATGTGCGTCTTAACTCATCTGGAGTCACCAGCCCAATGGCTTGGTCCCTGCCTCCTGCACACAGAGCAGAGCTGATCCACTAGCGGTTGGGCTGGAATCGCCTCTCTTCAACAAGAAACAGCAATAACCCACCCCACTGCAAGCTACAGGAGCCTAAAACTCCTAAATGCAGAGAAAAGCTGGGCAGATGACTCCTGAAAACACCCAGACATACTGAAGAGTCTACTACTAATAATAAAAACAAATATGATCTCCTAGTTGGATTTTTTTTAAGCCCATCTTGTGTTTTTAAGGGTGTAACTCACATTTACTGGCTCCTCAGGGCTAGCGACCCAGCAGCCCGGGGCTGGTGGTGACTGTCCCAGCAGCGTGACCAAGGGTACTTGCCCCTTCCCGTGGTGGAGAGCAGCTCTGGCAGAGCTGGTGATGGCTTTCCTGCCTTTCCAGGGCTACTCCAGGCACCACACGGTGCCCAGGGACCAGAGCAAACACCTCTCCCAGCTCCCTGGGAGGGCTGGTGTCCCGGCCCACACCGCCACGGTCCCCACTCACGGCACAAAGCATCCCCCCGAGCCAGGAGCTTCAGCAAGCTCCCGTCCCCCACCGACCAAGACTTTGCAAGACTCCCGAATTAACGAACCTCTCACTGCGTGAGCCAACTGCTATAGGCTCCGGATCAATGAAATAGGTAAAAAGAAGAAAAGCGAAATAAATTTGCATGACTGTTCCCTGATGGATGTTTCATTATACAAAAGGAACACATCTCCTCCGGCTGGGCTGAGATCCTCAGCAACAATAAGCGTTTCTTCTATTTTCTCTTGAATTGCCAGTCATGCATTTAAAATAATTAAAAAAAAAAAAAAAAAAAAGAAATGAAAAAAGTGAGCGCCTAGGGAGATGCTAACTTGGAGGCACAGTCCTGTGGAGAGGCGTACGGGGAAGAAGGAGGTACCAGGCCAATGCAGGCTGCTTTCTGGGCTGCCAGAGCCCACCCAAAGGAGGACAAAGCCCACATGAGGGTTTTCCCTCTGCCTTGAAGGGACTCGCTTGCGGGCGTCGCACGCTGCCTTCTTCCACTTCTTGCTCCTCATCCTCACCTGGCTCCTGCCAGCTCCCAGGATATTCAGACAAGTGGTCCTCAGCCTGCAGGCGTCTCCATCTCAGCTGGGACAGCCTGGACAGACGGTCTTGGTGAGTTAATCCACGCGATTTTGTCCACATTTCATGACAGTGATTTATTACACGCTGCAGACTGCCAGGGGTGGCAGTAAGCAGGCAGGAGCGGCAGCCAGCGTCCCTGGCAGGAGGGGAGACGCAGGCAGAGATTTGGGCACAGGGAACGACCATGGGGCTCACGCTGGAAAGTCCAGGAAAGTTTCCTCCTCCCTGCTGAGGCTGCCCAGATGCCTTCATGGGGCAGGGGCTGGGTGGGAGGCCTGGAGGTAGAAAAAGCCATTGAGCACTGGAAAGGGGAGCCAGGGGCCAGAAGGGGTGGGTGGGGACACTGGGGACCCCTGACCAGCTCACATCAAGCATCTCTTTGGGCATCACATGGGTCATTGGGTCATGCCTCTCTGGTACTTGCTTGGTCTCACTGTCCACTGCCTTGGGTGTATCCCCTGTCCTCAGGGTACTCTTTGGAGGACAAAGAAGGCATCAGCATGGATTTATCTCACTAGTTTTCCTTACCGGAGCCCACTGCAGGGTAAGCAGGGGCCTCTGTCTTTCCTAGTGTGTCATCCTGTACAATGGCCGCCAGCTCCTGAGATCATGTCCTACCAAACCAAGTGGGTGTCCAGAGCTCAGTGTCCTTCGTGTCTACTGCTGACAGAGTGGGAAGGCCCAAAGCACATGGTCAACCCGTGCACCCAGCAGGACCTTCCAGGCAGGTGGCAGGAGGAGGCTTTCCTAACAGCAAGATGATGAATAACCATTTCCAAAGACTCTTCCTAGCTCCATCCCACGTAGATCACACTTGCTCAGGGTCATTCTCACTTACCAACTCTTCCTTTCTCCACTAGGCAAACATGATCCACCTCTTCTCCTCCAAAACTACCATTCCTCCTCTTCCTCTCTGCAAGACTCCCATCGCACCTGCACAGGCTCCTGGTACTCACCAGGGCTCCAACATCAGCGCGGTGAGCCTGAGCCGGAGTCTGAACATCTTCACCCGAACCCCACCTGGAGGGTTGGTTGTTTTGCTCCAACACTGGCTCTATGAAGATCGCTGGCTGCTGGGAAGACTGCCCAGGAGCGAGGACAAAGCTGTGGTAGCGGGGACATCTGCCTGGGAAGAGGGTCAAGACCCAAAGCAACCACAGAAGTAACCTCAGCGTCCACCCCGCGCCTCACCACCTGAACCAGGGGCAGCCCAGCTCAGCCCTTTCCCAGGGCTGGGGTCCCCCCTGCAGACCCCTCCAGGGTGGAGGCTCCCGTTGATGCCAGGGGATCCCAGGGGATCTGCTCAGCCACCTGGATGCAGCTGGGATGGGGGTTGGCAGCTGGCAGCTCTTCTGCTGAGTGCAGGAGCTGCAGCCAGGCACTGGCACATAAATACCCCGTCCTGGAAGGAGCCTGCGGTGTATCAGAGAGCAGCCCATGGCCACGAGAAGACCTGCCCCATCCCACCCCGTCCCATCCCGTGGGAGCTGACTCGGCAGGAATGCTCCGCGTCAGCGCTTCACCAGCAATAAACAAGGGAGGAATGTGGCAGCTCTGGCCCCCAGGATCTACCAGGCTCCTCCATCGGAGAGGAAGAATGAGGACTCTGGAGATGCTGGCGCCCTCGCCCCTGCCAAGGCATGCCCTCCGCCAGCCCAGGGGTGACAGCGGGGGTGCCCAGAGCTGCCTTCTTGCTCCTGTCCCTGCACAGTCCCGAGGAGGAGGATGATGCACAGCAAGGCACCCCGAGACCCCCGGGATGGGGGGAGAAGTACAAACTAAAAAAAAGAGCTTTTATACAAAACCCAGATACTTCCATCCCAGCTGATGTGCAAAGATAGGAAAGGGAGGGGGGAGAAAAGCAGCAGCTGGGATTTTGAAGAACAATGTGGGGAGAGAAAAGAAAGAGGGAGGAAGACGAGCGCAGTTCAGTCGCCCGCGGTTGTCAGCCCTTTTCGGCGGGAGGGCGGCGGGAAGGTTAGTGATCAGCCAGATCTGAAACCAGACAAAACTATTTCCACATGCCAATAAAACCCCAAGCGTGAAGGGTTTGCAGAGCTCTGGGGCCCCCACGCTGCCTCTAAAACAAAACAGAAGAGCTGGGAAGCTCACCCGGGCAGGAGCTGGTGCGTGGAAGGGAGCGCAGTGATGGCATCTGACCTTTCTTTCCTCCTCCTCCTCCTCCTCCTCCTCGCTTGTCGCAGCTCATCCCTCATGGCATTGCTCGGTCTGCATCAAAGGGACACAGGGAAAAGCAAACGGGCAGCGTAGTCATTGCTTAGTGGGGCCGGTGATGGTCATGAAGGGGTCTCACCTCCCACGTGGGTCTGAGAGCTGAGAACCTCAAACTCGTCTCACTCGTGTCTTCAACAGGCTCCGGCACGCGGGGTCAGGGATCAGAAGGCTGAAATCATCCCCGCTGCCGTGAACCAGCCCTTCGCAGCATCAGAGCCGAGGCAGCCTCCTCCCTGGGGAGGCTGATGGCCCCAGCCCTCCCCACACCGAGATGGGGATGTTCTCCAAGCCACGGCTGAAAGGGACCTTCTCCAGCCCGTGTGCCTCCAGGCGGTGACCTTGGCCAAGCCTTTAACTCGCCCACAGCTTAGCCATGGCAGTCGTAAAACCCAGTGCAATTGCCGAGACCTTGCTGGAGAGGAAAGCAGCTGCCACCCTGAGCTGCTATAAATCACCGCACCAAAAGGCACGGCACCCACCTTCCCCGCTCCCCGGCTGTAAATCTGCAGGAGCAGAAACCGGAGCAGCTTATCGGGAAAGGCCACATCGCCGCCCCAGCCCGGCTCAGCCCTTGTGCTGGCCACGTGGGTCCCCTCCACCCTCCCACACCTCCCCGGGGAGAGGAAGAGGATGCCCGGTTGGTGTTAACTGCCAGCAGCGCTCGCAGCCTTATCGGGCAGGCAGCAGGCACCCTGCGTCTGCCAAGCTTCACACCACCACAACGCTGGCTCCCATGCCTGGGGTAATCGCTGCCTCCATGGCCCCCGTAAGGGAACCGCTGGTCCCAGAGCTGAGCTGCGGGGTGAGATGGGTGGATGCTGAGGATGGATGGCGGCTCCAGGTCATGGACAGAGCTGAGCAAACCCTTGGCACATCCCCAAGCCCTGTGCATGGCCGTGCTGTCCCCCAGCCATGGTGCTGTGTCTGTCCCTGTACCTACGCACCCTTCCAGCCACTCAGGCGGACAATGGCCAGGAGCCAAGCCCAGTCGCTCAGCCTGGAGGAAATCTCTTCATCCTTTGACCATTTGCTCAACAAGCATGAGGACCGGCCAACTGTGATGTTTCCCTCTTTGTTGCAAGAATTTAAGAAACCTTGGACACCTCAATCCTACAGGAGCCTCCTGTTCTCTGGTGGGTACAGGAGCCAGAACCGAAGGGCAGCGCTGCCATCCCCCCCAGCCATGGGGGAGAGGCCATTGAGGGACACATCCAAGGATACACCAAGTATGGTCCTTGGGTATTTTGGGCGCATGTGGGAATTGAGGGGTTTCAGTTCACAAGGCAGCCTGGAAGTCACTGCTACACTCGTCTGTGCTCACACTACCAGCTCCTGTCTCTCCAAGAGGCTTCACCTTTGCTCTGTTAATTAACAGCGCAGAAGGAAAATTGAGCATGGGTCTGTGCCCTGCCCCATCATCCCATCCCACCAAGGCAAAACCATCGGTCTCTGCAGCTCCCGCTGCCTGTAGCTGCTTCCCAGCCTTCCCCATTCCAGGGAATCCACACATTTCACCAGAAAGCAACAAAAATTCATCCGCTCCGAAACACTCTCCCCTAGTCAGCCCTCCCGCGCTCATTACCCGGGTGCCATTCTGCTCAGGCCCTCTTGGCGCTCTCATCACCGCAGCATCCCCACCACCGCCAGCACTGACTAATATCTGTCACATGTTTGCTCTCTCATCCTTGCCCAGAGGCAGGAAAGCGCCGGCGTGTGTGTACATGCACCCTTCAACACGCCAACGCAGAAGCCCCAGGTTAAAGCCACTGGCTCATTTTGGTGTAAATCAAAGTTTTGCTGGATGTTTGCATCAAAGACGGCGTCTTGCCCCAAGAGCGGAGAGCAGTGGCTTGGCCATGGTCTGTGAACCCAAGGTGGTTTGTGCTCTTCCTCACTGAAGAAACATCACCATCAGCATCACCACAGAGCATTTTCAAATGCCCAAACCTGCCCAGTGCGGCATCCAGGAGACCAAGCGATGCTCCACGTACTGCAGCACCTCCCTCCAGCCCAGCTCTCCCTGCTGGAGCATCTCCCAGCACCAGCAGACAGGGCTCGCCACCGCCTGGCTGTTCATCGTTCTTGAGCTGGCCTGATCCAGGCACTGGGCGATGCTGGCATCACCAAGGCTGCTGGCAGGGAAGGAGAAAGCAAACTGGGAGTCACATGGCATTCCCAGAGGACCAGTGTAACGGGGAGACCCTGAGCATCTTGGTCTTCCTTAAAAAAGAAGCAGCTCCTGGCAATGTAAGGAGAGATTGTGTCCTACTGCCAAGAGGCGAGTGGCCACCTGCACCACCTTCGCTCCGGTCTGCTGCAACTTATAAGCTCTTTGAGTCACGTACGCTTAAAGCTTTCTTCAAGTCTTCTAATGATTTCTTTTCTGATCCAAGACTATAAATGGAGCTGGATTCCTGTGGTTAATCCAGTGCAGGGTCCGTGCAGTAAGCCCACCTGCTAACACAGCTCCATCGAGTCATCCAGTCACCACCACCTCCACATCACCCATGGGGGTGAGCTGCAAGTTGCGTGTTGGCCATCAGGAATGGCTGGCTCTTACTATGGACATCTTGCAGCCCAGGGAAGGTGGTACAGACCCAGAAGGTTCATACGGGCCCTCCTCAGAAAGGGACGTGTGCAGAAGGTCCGACCACCTCCACCTCCAGCCCAGAATATCGAAGGAGGTGGCTCAAGGAACTGCTGGATTTTGATAGAAGGCGTTAGCAAGATGTGAGTCGTGTCACGGCACAGGAAGAAGGCAAATGCTGAATGCTGTCCCCATCACTAGGAAGAAGGAAAGCAACTCAAGGGAGAAGTGCAACGCCAGTAGTAAATTGAGGCTGTAAAGCCCATTTAGAGAGACACTGTGGAAAGCAAAAATATACATGGGACCAAAATTTTGTCACCTACACCTGAAGAGAGTAAGATCATATTGGATTTCCCCAGCATCACCTGACTTTCTGGAGAAAGGAAGATGAGTCCTGGGTTCACAACTAATCCTGGCACAAAAAGTCTGTGGCAGCAGCTCTGGGAGGAGACGGTTTCCCTTGGGAACTGAGTGTCCCTGAGGAGTGGCAGAAAGGAAGGGAGGTGGCCACCAGCAGCATGATGGGGAAGGTGACACATTCAGCGAGGACAAATTTTGGGTATAAGAAGGCAGCCTCGAGGCAGGGATGGACCCAGGTGTGTTGGGACATGAGGAGCTGATCGAGATCCACTGGTAGGTGAAAAGGCAAAGGCAATTTTAAATTTAAGAAGTGTTTTCAGTAAAGGCAGAGGAATACAAGTGCCATTAGACCAGACACTGGGGGAACTTCAACTGAAAGGTAAATATTTCAAGGAGAGTAAAACCTTGAGAAGGACAGAAGACCCCATCCAGCTGATGGTCAGCACTGATCCAAGAAACAAACCTGGTACAAACCAGCGTAACTTAAAGAGCGTGGGAATTTGAAGTCTGATCCCAACCACTGGAGCAAGGAGATGCTGGCACACCCTTGCATAAGAAAAGCAGGCACAAAACACCCAACTGCTCAAGACAGAGCAGGATCAACAGATCAGACACGGTCACCTGCAATAACAGGAGATGACAGTCAAACCAGAGCCGTAACCCTGCTATAAATGAAGAGAGACACATTCTGATTAAAGCAACTAGGCGCCTAGTTAAAGCCTGATTGCAGTAGGCTGCCCACACCTTTGTTGACCAGCTGAGCCATGCTCCTGCAGAGCTTGTAGGGCATGAGTAGGATTATGCTGGAAATGGGAACATTCTGCAAAATCATGCATCTTGATCCTGACAGAGTCAGTCACCCTCCCCATGGCAAAAGAGCCTGCAAAAGTCAACAGGACAAGAAAGAAAATGGTAACGAGAGACTTCGAGTTTGGAGGTACCACTGAAAAGCAGGTCTTAGGTGCAGAGACACGTTTTAAAAGAATAAAACCTAGTGCAAACATCAGAGCTTCTGCAGGAGGCTGGTGAAAGCCTTGCCCTCTTCCACCACACTCGGCAGTCCTCGCTTCCCACCCAGATGAGCTTAGTGATGTGGTGCACCCAACATCTGCAAACCATGGAAGAACTGGGAGGCTGGAGACACAAAAAAACCTCATCACCACACTTGGGGCTATCAACTACCATCACAAACATGGTTTGTGGAGCTCAAAAGGGCTCTTGTCCCTTCAGTTGCACCAAGTCCATGTGCGTCTGAGAAGAAAGCTCCAATCCCAGAATTGACCTCAGGAAGCCTCCAAGTTCCATCCACACCATGGCAGGATCTGATGCACCCCAGGATTTGCTGGCTGGGAAGCACCAGTACGAAAGCTGTGCTGAGCACAGCCGTCCTGCACGGTCACTGCCCCCCTTGAGGGAATGGAAACCACAGCAGGGTTTTACGACGGCATTAAACTCGGTGTTCCCAGCACCTCTGGTAGCGTAGGACCTGCTCAGAAGGCTTATTCCAGCCTGAAGGGCAGATTTACCAGAAACTTATCCAAACGGAGAAGGAGCCGCGGGGCTGTTTGCACACCTTCTGCCAAGAAACGTTCAGGCCTCCAGCACGAGAGGGGCAACAACTTGTTTCTTCCTCTCTCCTTTCTTTTTCCTAGTAAATTAAAAATAATAATAGTGGTAGTAAAATCCCCTTGGCTTTATCCTCCCCCACCAGAGCAGATTCAATTATCAGCTTCCCTGAGTGGCAGAGGTGTGATTTACTCCCAATGGGACATATTAAGATGTAGGGCAGTGAGAAGTTTCCATGTGCCCCCCAACCAAATTCCCCTCCCCAGCCATTCCCACCGCTGAGGATCAGATAAGCTTTCCTGCTTGGTTTCCTCATTAACAGGTTTGGGAGGCACAGCCCGTGGTTTGGTTAAAGAAGCCTGGAAGAGACGTTCACCTGCGGGATCTCACACCAGACTCCTTTCTTCGTGCAAAGTGGATGCCATCGCCCAGCCATGGGATGCTCTCCAAGTCCAAGCATCCCCTGCAACCACGCTGGTACCCACTAGCTGGGCACAAGCTGCTTCATAACCTGAGTTGGCAGCTGGTGCTGCTGACAGCTAAAGCGTCCCAAAACATCCCAGGCCCAAAGTGAATTCCCACGATACTGGTGGGCAGCTGAAACCTTATCAGGTCCCATGTCAAAAGGGCCAGTGCCCGGCATCGGACGTGGCTGCAACCCCGTGGCATCCAAAGTTCTCAGCGAGCTGGAGCAGCTACAGCCATCGCCATTCCGGCACTGTGCTCCACACGAGGGGCAGCTATCAGCACCCCCGGAGGACCTGCCAACACCAGCTGTTCCCTTTCCACCCATGTATCATCCTCCTGATGGTCTCAGATGGGTTTTCATGCTGCTTCCCGGAGCCGAGCTCCCAGCAAGGGCTGCTGTGTCCGCATGGAGGCCGGGAAGGAGAGGCAACGATGCTCCACGCCGCTCGTGCCAAGCCCTCCGCATCCTGCGATTTCTATTTGATTCCCTTTTAAAGGGGCTGTAACGCAGCGCGTATTTATACTTCAAAACAGCTTGTTTGTGTAATTGCCAAAAAAATTTTTAAAAAAAGACACAAAACAACCCTGCTACAATGACTAATTAGCTCGCTCCTGCCTCGTACCCTGTAAACAAATGTATTTGTAACCAATTTGCAAGCACTTTGCATAAGGGGCCCAGAACACTCATGCCTGTTTGATGCATTTTGACATTAATTTGATAATAGCGGCTTAACAAGGAATCCAGGCTCCCTAGCTATAAATATGCTGCTTTTCCACTTCCTTTTATCTGCACAGTGAAATAATGTTGTTTTTCCCCCTGCTGCAATAACCACCATCCAACCCTTTCATGAATGCCCTTTATGTCCTTTAGCATTTTCAAGGCTTTTTTTTTTTTTTTTTCCCCTCCTCCTGGAGAAAGTAAAAGGGTTTTATTAGTTGTATTTTTAATTCCTGTTCATCGGGGGGAGGAGAAGAGAGGACAGCGATGGTACTCTGATAATGCAGCTTCCAGGAGACAGGGATGAGAGACTTGTTTGTTCAGAAATACTTCTCCATCCGTCTGTGCTTCGTAGGAGAGAGAAAGCTCATCCTTTTCCTCCTCCTCTCCACTCGCTGTGGCTCTCCCACTCCATGCAGAGTGGCACACCAGAAAGAAAAGTCAAGCACGGGAAACTGTGAACAGGACACTGGAGTCCACAGTGATCCAACCAGAAAGCCACCGTGGCCCCCAGCCCCAAAGGGTGGCACTACAGGACCACCCCACTCCACATCTCTGCTTGATGCGACAGTCCACACCACCACGAGCACCATCACCTGTCCCACGGGGACAGCACAAAAATGGCTGGATCATGGGGACTGAACAGGGGCTACAGCTTGTCCATGCCCTGACAACACCGTTTCTCCTCTCCTTCCTCCCAAGACTTTCCACCTATGCCAGCATCAGAACCTTGCTCGCACACAGGTTCTCCCTCGTGCATGCCTCCTGCACCTCTGCCTCGCCTGTCAGTCCCCAGGGAGAGGACGTCTCTGGGGCTGGGAAGTAGCAAGCACAAAATTAGCACCTTGGAAATTGCCAGCTGCATCCTGCGGCCACAGACGAAGCCTCTGGGAGATGAAGCAATTGGGCCTCTCTCCTCCATACTCCCTTCTCCCCTGCCTTCACCTGAGAGCCAGCAATGCACAAGCCGCTCCCAAATTGATCCAGAGAGTCAGAAGTCAGAGCACAGGCCCGGATGACCTCTCCTCCTGACATCCCAGGCCTAGAGACCTCCCAGACAAGGTCCCAGAAGATGGAAGAACAAGTGTTTGCTGCTGTAAGCCAAGAGTCAGGGTCTGGAAGGTGTTTTAGCCAGCACCCTGCAGACCTGCCCCCTCTGAGGTGCTCTCACCCAAGACACTTTGAATGCTGAAGAGCAGCTGGTGGGAGGTAAGGGCTATGAAAAATAGATCAGATGGGCCAGCCCAGAGAGCAGCATTAGTGCTCATCCACGCTTCCCATTTTGACCTGCAGTTGCTCAGGTATCCAGTAGCAAGAGACTCTGGAAAGCAAGAAGAGGACCAGATCTCCAGACAGAAGAGAACTGGATCGTCTGGTCCAATTAAACGTCATCCCCAGACCCTTAACTACAATTACCAGCCAGCTTCTTTCCATGGCTAGAGATATCGTTAAAGATGCTTCGCCCCTGCCTCCCTCCTGAACCTCCAGGACTTCTTCACTCTCTAAGTGCATCATCCCCCCGCGCTGACCTTCCTCTGCCCAACGCGCGCAGGCTGCAGAGCTGCAAAGCTAGCCATGACCTGCTGCTTTCCCAGCAGGCTGGTACTTGCTGCCCAGCAAGCCCAGTTAAACCAGGCAGCAAAAAGCCAGTTGGGCAGAAAATGGAGGCAGGGAAGTGGGGAGGGGAGCTGGGGACAGCCGCTACCCCACCGCGCGGTACTTTGGGAGGCAGGGGAAATCCTGAGCAACCCAGACCTGCGTGTACAAGGTGTTCTTTCCCCTTCACACGGCAAAGACAGACAGGCACAGCCTTGTTCTCCATCAGAAGGTCCCACCTTACCCTCCTCACACAGCTGGGTCTGGAGGACGACGAGGATCTGGGAACTGTCCTCCGAGGTCTGCACATCCGCGTGCTGCTGCTAGCCCTAAGCTCTCTGACAGCCCGGGGACAATTGAGCATCTCTGGAGGTGCAGGGCTCCAGCCCTGCGCTCACCTACCCCCACTGGGAGACAAGCAGGAAAGGAGAGAGAAAACCCACAGGGCAAGCCAGTAGCCTTCCCAATTTAATTTTTTTCTTCTCTTTAAACGCATCTCGGATTGCCATGACCTGGTTTGAGGCACTTGCCCAGTCGCCTCCTTTCCCACAGCAAGCAGAAGTGTCTCTTGCCCTGTCCCCCTGACTGCCCCTCGCAGAAACCAATACTCAATTTGCCCAAATACTGGCTGTATAGGTGAGGGCAAAACCAGAAACACACTGAAACACCCAAGTGGTTGCGGGAGATCTCTCCCGCTGCCAAACTGAGCTCTCCACCGCTCAACCCGTTCATACCTCCACTCCAGTTCCCCCTGCTGGAAACCGAGTCATGTCCCTCCTTGCCAACAGATAAGCTGGCAGAGGGCAGGAGATCGGCACCAAATGGGAATTGGGCTGCTCCACGTGGGCCTTCCCTGGGCTTCCTCCCACCAGCGCATCATATCGACCATGGCCCTTTCAGCCATTTCCCCTTTAAGTCCTCCTCTGGAATCGTTAATGCCGAAACCCCGCGGCAAGCCCCGGCGATAAGTTGGAGGCTTAGCAGAGTCCAAAAGCGCATTCTTTCCTCAGCCGCCTCCCTCCTTATCTCTTTCCTCCCTCCCCCAAAACCATGTTTAGATAAAAGTTATTGGAACAATAAAATCCATAACTTAAACACAAGCGCAGGAGGGAGGGTCTCCGCTCCATGCCCTGGTGAGCAGACCTGCCAGAACAGAAAAACAAGAGGAGAGCCCACGATCCCCTGTGAAATAAAACCTGCTGCAGGACCTTGGATCGCTGCGGGGAGAGACCGCAGCACACCTGCTCTCCCACCAGAAGTCATGCATGGACTCACTCACCTTTTAAAAACTGATCACACATCAATTCTGAGTGATCTCCTAGTGCTTCACCTCCCTGGGGTGAGTTGATTTAAGCACGTGGGTACACGAGCTGCGCTGTTTTCCACCAAGCTGTTCCTGAAGCCCAGCTTCCCCCTGTATCACTATCCTGCAGCCTAGAAACAGCAACACAAGAAACAGCTCAACAGGAGCCACATCCCTGCACTCATGGCAGCATTAATAGGATTTTGGCCACCCCAGTTCACGTTTTAGCAGACGCTTGACTTCAGCTCTTGGTTTCACACAAAGAAGTGGTGCAGGTCCAGATTGCTGCCTGAGGGTTGGAGCGGTCGGAGCAAGGCGTAGGTTGTAGCCCGGGGCTTCTCAGCGTGATGGACCTTCTGCGGGTCGCTTCGGTTCACCTAACCCAGGCATAATGGTCCCACAGCAACACGGCTCAGCAGTTGAGTGCTCAGAGATCCACAGAGGAAAAGCATTTCCTAAATGCAAAGCAGCTCCTTCTTTAACGTGCAGCTAAGCCCACGGCCACAGCACCAAGGCGCACGGAGCAGCATCCGCAAACCTCGGACGCGGGGGAAGAGGGCTGGAAACCCCATTAGCACCCCTCATCCCAGCTCTCCCAGCGGGTCACGCTTCCACAGCTCCCAGTCCAGACTGGGGCTACACCCAGGCACATCCCTGCCCGCACACACCTTGCCGCAGCGACTCGCCTCACATCGCTTACACTTAAAATGCGACCCCAAAGCGTGCCTCCTAGGAGGATGGCTTTGGGCTTTGGTTTTAGAGGGAAACAGGAGGCAGGAGGCAACGAGAGAGACCTGGTTCGAAATCAGTTTCACTCTTTATTTGAAGTTTTACATGCCACCAGCGTACATGAAAGTTGCACATTCAGAATTCGACTCACTACTAGAACGAAGGGCCAGATGCAAACACAAGTGTCAAATGAGCGCACAGATGGAGGAGCCCGAACCGAGGAGCTTGGCGGTCTTTGCGACCAGGCTGCGCCGCATCCCGGTGGCACTTCAGGCGTCAGAGGCGAACCTGCAGTTTTGAGGGCCACCTCCCTCTGCCATCTCCAGGGCGTTGGTTGTGACCTGGGTCTTCTCTCCCAAGGTAGCACCGTGCTCTTTCAACAGGCTAAACAAGCGGTTTTGGTAACATCTCTACCAGAACCGAGGGTGTTTGGAGACCAACTGCCCGTTTAATGCTTTTCTGAATTCCCCTTTCTATCAATGCCAGCAGTTTTTACGACGAGAAACAATTTCCACCCGCTGTTTATAGGGAGAGACGACAGAAATAGGGACTCTTACACTGACATTTTATTTTCAAAGAAAGTTTTGATAGAAAAACATTCTCCCCAGCAGCCTTGGGCAGGGAGTTGCAGCTTCCACTTCAAAGGACAAACTTCAAAAACAAATCCAGTGTCCTAATGGTTTTGTGCTACATTACTTAATTGTCATACAGCTAATTAGCAATGCCTGATTTCACATTCTCTGTACATAGATGAAGTTCACAAAAGAAGGGGCTACTTAAAACAATAAATAAAACAAGGCACCAGGCAGCCAGACCCTGACAACATTAACATAAAACGTTACACTTTACCATTTAAAAAACTGAAATAAAACCCCCATCATGATTAAACCTATATTGATCTGTCTTCCTTCAGATCTCAGAGCTTTGAATCTCCGCAAGGAAGGGGGGAGAACGCAACGCAGAAAGCGGGAGCTTAGCGTCCGCGTCTGTGTATGTATTTCGCCAGCATGCAGCAGAGATCTTTAAAATTCTAATTATTTCCCCATCACCAAGTAAGATCGGGATCAATAGATGGTACAAACTGACCCCTTTCCTTGAGTGTCAGGGGGAAATTAAAAAAAAAGAAAGGGGAGGGCAAAACGAGAGCGTCAGAGGTCAATGCCACAAAACAATAGATATTGATGTCTCCATTCATTTCAAACAGCGGAAAGGTCAATGCCTCCCTTGCTTCATGTTTTATGGCTGAAATCCTGCTGCTAACAGCAACAATGTTAGTAGTCAGACCTCATCCATCCTTTTTTATTATTATGATTACTTCTAACCAGGTTAGCCATTTTGAAAATTTGACGAAAGCTGGGAAGCAGCAGTGGGGGGCAGGGCAGGAGGAGAAGAGGGGAAGCTGCCCTGGAAATTAATGGAAGGGCTGGTTTCCATTAGTTTTCGAGCCTGCCTGTCCCCCTACCTGTGCTCCGGTTTGTCCCTCGCTGCCCCCTAAAAAATGAAAAGGGCCCGAGGCAACATCCCTTCACTATTAATCATTATTCCCCGTACAACATCCCAATTGGTTTCTATGGAAATGATTCTCCTGCCAGAGTACCCCGGCTGCCTGCGCATCTAATCAAAGAGGCAGGAGAGCTGCGATGGAAGATGTGCCTCTGCGATACCCAGCACGGCTCGCGTGGCTCGCTGCGCAGGTCTCCCTGCGGACAGGGCCGAGGAGCTTTGGCCGGGCCCTCTCGGCTGGGCCCGGCCAAGGAGCGACTGCATCTCCCTTAAGCAGAGGAAAAAACCCTTCCGCACCGATTAACTCCGCAAAAGGAAAAGCCCCACAGTTCCGCAGCCACGGGGTGACACCGCATCCTAAAAAAGGTGTGTTGGGAGAAAGCACCCAGCACCTCACAATGCACGGTCCCGTTCCTGTACATCGCCCAAGGACTTCCATGCCTCTGAAGGTCAGCAAAGCGATGGGACAGGTCCTGCTCTGCTCCCGTGGGACTCGCGCGCGCCTCGGCAGAGGAGGAGGTGGTCACGCGCGTTAAAGTGAGCAGGGGCTCTATGCTGCTACCTGCATTAGCATCCCCAGCCCTGCCCTCTCCTCCCAAGGGAGCACCACCTCGCCTCGGGGAGAGCGTTCTGCGCTCCTGCAAGCACCCCTGCGCGAGGCGGGCGAGCCCTCCTCCCCTTTCACAAGTGGGGAAACTGAGGCCAAGTCTCCCAGTGCGTGTCCGACTTCCAGTTCGAGGTCCACATCAGACTCCTGCCCTGCTGCTCCCCTCTCTTCTCCTCCTGCCGAAACATCTCTCCGACAGAGGAGCAACTACAATACAAGCTCTCCTGAAGGGAGAGGCTGTTGCCACACAGCCCCCTTTCCAAACTGAGCAGCGGATACGCTGCCATTTTCTAAAGAGACCATGAAATCAGCTTTGCAAAACGGCTGAGGAAGCAATCCTTTAACATACAGTCCACGAAACCTGCTGAAAACACTGATGACACAGCCCCACCAAATTCCCCACGCTAAAACCACTGTCACGCTTTAGGTCTAGACCCTCCCAGCCTGCAGGAACCAAATGCCACGTTGCTAAACAAGACTTTGGACATTAGCAGAACAGCAAACAACTTCAGATTTTACCCACTAATGGCACTTGTCCCAGCATATCCTTCGCCCAAAGAAGCATGGACACCTCGTTGGTGGTCAAAGCAAAGATTTCTTCTGCAGTCCCCAAAGATTGGAGGTCTGATTTGGAGCGCAGCAAGAAACACGCCAGCAGGGCCTGGGAATCCTGCAGAGGCAGCCCCTGCGAGAAGGGCACCTTCTGTAATTGAATTCATTTATTTTGGACTGCGGACAGTGGCATCAGCAGGCTCAGAGATCACCTCATTAGATGCTCACAGAGAGCAGGAGAGAGATTTCTGGAGAGATGGGGACAGAGACCAGAGAAAAGCAGGGGGAATTTCATATTAAATAAAAGCTAGGAACAAAACACCCGTCTCTCCGTTCTCCTCTCCTCCTCCAACGCTGCACACCGGAGTCTCAGCGCTGAGTGGGCTCCGAGTCCCATATATTGCTCTGCTCAGAACATATGGTGCTATGTTTAATAGCCCGGCTCTGCCAATTGGGGACTATTAGGGTGGGTTCTTTTCCCAGTGTAAATGTTGCAGAATATAAATTGTAATTAACACCGATGCCAAAATAGCACTTAGAGAAAATAAGCACATTATTAACATCTGGTGAATCCTGCCTGGAGTGCAGAAGCAGCGGAAATTCTCACTCACCATAAGAGGATTTGTAGTAGAGATGTCGAGCATTGGCCCAGAGTTGGGGAGTCGGGGGCGAAGGGGTTTTTAGCTCTCTATCGCTTCTTGTGGTGCCATCTTTATTACCTGGGGGTGACCTTTCCTAGCCCCGATTACAACTGGTAGCATTTGCATCAGGACTTCTGACTTGATGCATGAATACAGATGTCTAAACATCATACTCCGGGCAACAGAATAATGGCGTTATAAAACACGCCTGATTGCCTGCCCCAGTCTAGCAAGACACGAGGCAGATGGGTATCACTTTGCCAAGCAAAAGGTACGGCATGTTCCATCAGGTTACTCTAACCCCCAAGACCAAAGGGTTAACACCACCATTAAGCAACAGGTGTTTTCCGTGTACCACTGTCCGCCAACCCAGGTTTTCCAGCAGGACAGGAACAGGCGAGCTGGTGGTTCTGCCAAACTTGCCGGGTGCCACGGAGAGTACGTGGAGGGGAAATCTCTGCTAAGGAATGGCCTTGCTCCTGTAGCACGTACCAAACATCAGGATTCCTCCACAAGACAAAACACGTTCCCTTAGGCATCAGAGAGCTGGCTCCATACCCTCAGCCTTCCCTCTACCCTGCCCTGGGGCTAGAGGCACAAGGAGGAGGAAGCAGCTTTGCTAATGCTTCAAATGAGGAAGAGAAATTGGCTTTGCAAATGCTCGCTGCCTAACCCTTGCTATTTATTCTAGGAAAGAAACCCGGACAAAAAAACAGGCAGAGCTGAAATGGCCTGAACTGGACAGAGCAGCAGCTCGTGTTCCTGCCAAAAAGTACATCTGATTTGCTGAAGTGAGGGAGACGGAGAGAAGCAAGCTGTGGGAGAGGGAGCTAGGGATTCAAACAGTCGAGTAATATGACAAGAGGTAGAGAGAACGACCTCGTTGGGAGAGCGGGAGAGAAAACAGTGGCAGGATGCCAAGAAGAGGGCACCAGCTCCTCGCACTCACCCGCACGGTGTCTAACCTGAGGCAGAGTCTCAAATACTTCAGGCCTGACCGCAGCTGAGCTGCAGCCGCTCACAGAGGAGCACAAGTCGGCCTCACCACCTTGTCACTGGTTGCAAACCAGCGGCTGCTGCTGGCACCCTGTCCTGAGTGGGGAAGGGAGAAAAACTCAGGGCAGACAGCAAACACGTGCAGGGGTTAGTTTTAGCAAAGCCTAGACTTGAGCTAGTAGAAGGCTAATATTAACCTGCTCGTTAACACCATAACCTATCTGAGCACAAGGGTTACCACAGTTTGGCTCAAGATTTACGCCTGCTAGACAGATTTCCAGGCAGGTTCACACCTGACTGATGGGAAAGTAAGGAGGGAAAGTCCTCCAAAGCTGTGAGGTGCGTTTTGGTGTAAAATCTATCCCATCAGACCAGGCTTCCTGGTTCCACTGATCGCAGAACAGAGTTTGGGAGATGGCATCTTGTGTAGAAAATGCTGACAAGGAGATGGGGGACATCATCTTTGGATGACACTGGGTCTCCCCAGAAAAGTGCTGCTCAACACATTAGGGAGTGTTTAGGAGATTACAGGCGGAGAAGTTAGACAGCTCTGGTTGATAGCTGTTTTGCAAAAGACAGATCCAGCACGCTACCACAAAATACTCCAGCAAAAGGGAAATCCGGCTGCCACCCAGAAACGTCGCTCCAGGAATTCGTAACTCGGCTTTTGGTACAGCTGTCTGATGCTTTCAAAAGTGCTCAGTAAATAAGGCAATATGAAAGTGATCCAGACCACTACTGATGCCTGAGGAAGTTCTGTGGAGCAGAGAAGCTGACTGAAATCACACTGTGAAAATACTCTAAAATTAGCATGAGCTCAAGGCATGGGATCTAAGGACAGAACTGGAACACTACATTCCCATCTACACTGCAAGACAGGCTGCATTTAAATCAGATCTGAGCCTCAACTTATTCACTGTAGGTACCGTCTACCCTAGGATAAGAATTTCCAAAAGAGCTGAGAACTTCTTCCATCAGACCAACTGACGGTAACAGCATCAGCAAGAACATACCATGGTTGAGGCGCTCATTACCTTAATTTGCTATTCAAAAATAATTAAAAAAAGAGTCCTTGTGCTACTTCTCAGTCAAAAAACCCCTTTAAAGATCTGTGATTGCATGTGTGTGACTACAAATGCGTATTTTTAACATAGAAAAGACGTGATGCACTTCAGTTGAGCAACACATTTTTGTGCCTCTTAGCCGGCTTAGGCTTTCTACTTTACCAAAAATTGACCGAAGCAAAGAATGATTTCCACCAATATCACAAAGCACACTGCCAAAGTACACGGGGGCCCTTAGGAAATACAGGCGACACAGGGGAAAAGAGCATCGTTAAGTCAGTTTCTCTTACCTTTAACTTCAGTAAAATAACAAAGAAATTCATATTAACCGCAAGGAAATACTCATCAGATTCCAGAAACCTTTGAGACAGGATTTTCAGATGCAAGCAATATCCAATAGATGTTTCCCCACTGCAAAGGACCAGCTTTTTTTATTTTGCAATTGCACCTATTTAAAGTGATTGTACAGCATCCAGTGAGGTGGCCAGGAGCTGAAGATGGGGAATCCAGGCCAACAAAAAGCTATTTCCTGTGTTCACACTGACTGTCCTTTCCATGCTGTGACAGTCACCACCACAAGTTGGGAGGTTCCTCGGCCACTCTGCTTTTAAACAAGGTAATTTCATCCAAGTGCCGCATGGGGACATCTCTGATGACCTCTGTCAAGTCCTCATGAAGCAGAGGGAAAATGACGACATTTAATGCAGGGCGGTCCGCCTGGAAACTAAATCAGACACAGGTTATTAGCTGAGGAGAAACACGAATTCTCCGGTGCAAGAGAAGGGGATTGCGTGGATATAGATCATGCAGCGGAGGGGGCAAGGAAGGGGTGTTCAGAGAAGGCAGGAGGGGCAGCTGGAAGTCAAGGTCTCCCACTCTCCTGTGTGTCAGCGCGGAACGCAGGCTGGGCTTGCACCCCCTTTCAGTGAGTCTCTTGAGCTGACACAAGCCCAAATTGGGTCTCACATGGGGAGGGAGGAAGAAGTTGTTAAAAAATAAACAAACCACAACATACAGGTATTCTTAGAGGACCAGAGATCCTAAGAGCTCTGTCCAAGCCGGGCAAGGTGTTCAGAGATAACAATTTAAACCACCTACAAACCAACGGCAAGTTGCAGAGCCATTAAGAAAATCAGGGCAGAGCAGTGCCAGGCATTCCCTCGGGGCTGAGCCTGGGATTATCGCTTCAGGCTGGGTTGTTCTGCATGCAGAGTCTACACTCTGCAATTAGAGCACAAGCAAGTTTAAAAAGCTCAGATGTGCAGATAAGCATTTAAGTGTGTGCACGCACACACAGACACACAAGCAGTGCAGCCTCCTTTTTAATCCAAGCTGCAGAAAACCTGCCTTGGCACTACAGGAATTTGCCCTAACAGAAACACACACAAGCATCCCCTGTTTGGCACTTGAATTTTGGGTTCCAGTTGCTGAATCTACAGCCTTAGCCTTTTGGTCCCCTCTCAGAGAAATCTGCATTCTCCTCCCGCCCTCCCGGCTCTTCTTGCCAACACCACACCACTGGGTCTGCCTTCCACACATCCCAGACCTTGCAAGCGAGAGGCCTGATACAACAACATGAGAGAGGAGCAGCAGGGTTATAACTACAGAGCAGAGGAAGAGAACAGCAAAAGTTAAAGCTGCTTCTACAGTGTAAAAAGAGGCATACAAAAAGAGTCCAAGACCCCATCAGCAAGTACTCGATAGCAACCTGGTGAGTAAGAAAACATGGGGGAAGAGAAATAGTATTACTCAGTGTAGCACAACAAGAGCTTGGTCTTTTAAAACTGGGAGGTAAAGGGAAGTTATGCTATAGCTTAAGAGTTACACCCTTAAGATTAAAATACTTGTGACTATTAGCCCCATGCCAAGATGCTTCCCCTGAGCCGTGTGACAAGGGCCAGTAGTTCATTATCACTCTAAAGGCGGCAGAGTCAAACTGCAAGCATCAGTCCCTTGAGGCTGAACCAAGTTGCGTTGGGTCGAAAGAGGAGTTCACTGGTCAACAAATTCCTCTTACACAGATGTGTCTGGAAAATTCCCAGCTCATCTCTAGCTCTGAAACAGCCAGATTTCTGTCAGAGAAGGAACGGCTGGAGATTCAGCTGCTGGAAACACACGTGAAAATCCCAGGTATAGCAATAGAGCCAGCTGAAGAAAAGGCCCTGAGAGACTGGCATTTCCCAGGGAGACAGAAAGGATGCTCCCATCCACAAATGATTTGGAGTAGAGCTGCCAAAAATGTGGTAGAGAAACTCCCATTCCAAGGCTAGTTGTTCAGTCCTGGTGGGTTAAATTAATTTGCCTGAACCTAAGTAGCTGCAGGAGCAAGGATTTCCAGCAACAAAACTACCCGGGGCAATTTTATATCTTTCTGCATCACAGACCTGCCCTTCATGCCTCATGCCTAAGGGCTGGCAGAAAAGGACACCACTCCTTGAGTGGATCTGGGGGCTTATGTAGGAGCTGCCCAGTTTCTTAGTTCCACAGCACTACCTACAAGAAATCAACCAGCAAATAACCACTCATCTGGGAGGCAGTTGGTAAAGTCTGCAGTGAAATTACATAAAATACAGCAAATGTCTCTTTGATAGTCCCTCCTCTGCCTCAGCTCTTCATGTTTCTTATCCAACACCACAGTCCTGCAGAGAAAATCATGTTAATAGACTGAGTTTACTGAAGTTCAGCTAGGAAGAAACAGCCACCTCCCCAAGGCAAAGAAACCTCTGCTTCTTTCTTTGTATATAGACTCTCCTAAATTAGATCTGCATGCTGCCTTCTCACCATAGACAAAACTGTAGTTTATAAGCAGCCTTTACATGTAGCTATAAAAACGAGAACCTAGACAAGTTTACATGACAATCTGCCACCAAGACAACTAAAAAAACCCAAAGCAGTAAGTCTACCTTCCAAAGAGGCTGGATTTATATGAGAGGTTTGAACTTGATCTTGGGGGGGGCGGGGGGGTGGGAAGGAAAAAGAAAAAGAAAAAAGAAAGCTTTGTAATTTTTTCCCCCCCTCAACAGGAAACTGTATGTTACTGCAAACCTTGTAAATTCCATACCCCAGCAAGTTGACGCCGGAGAATTCTTTCCATGTACAATTTGCGTGATTTAAGGAAAAAAAAAAAATCAAATGCACATGGTTCACTATTATTCTCAGCTAAATGTGCGTGCAAAGCGTCTCCTTTAACTGCCTGTTAAAAAACACCCTGATTTTAACGAGCAGCTGTCATAATGTTAAACTGGGATTAGCAGTTCCCAAAAGCAGACTCCCTCTGCAATCTATGCTCCTTTAGTCCTTCCCCGGAAGGCAATTCCTTTCTTCATACACCTGTCCAGGTGGGCTAGATTAAGTGAGAAGCACTTAGAGCACTAGTTCAAAAGGCCCCAGGCATGGGGAGGAGATAACAAGAAGGGGAAGAGATTGAGTTAATGAGTTGCAGAATAGCTCCTGTAATCTTCTTGACGGTTCTTTCCTCATTCCACACCTGGATGGACTTCAAACTGGATCTACCTCTGCAAGCGCATGGCTTGTAAAATTAAAACCCGAAGGACAGAGAAGGATGTCGACCTGGGGAGACAAAAGAGCTGCAGTTTCAGACATGAAACCCTGCTTTTTTTTCCAAGGGAAAGAAGCCAAGGATATGCTTGCTTGCTCTCTCCTACAAAATCTCCAGACTAAACTCATCATGATTAATTAATTAAATGAAAGCAAGTTTTCTAGGCAACTGACTAGCAGCCCCTTCAAAACAGATCCTTTAATCAGAAACAACCACTGGGATAACAAACTAAAATACCCCCCCACACACATATTCTCCAATACAGCCTCTGGTCCAGCAGACTCAGCACCAAACCAACAACCACCCAGCGAGAACTTTCACAAGGAGGTCTCTGAAGTATCCTCGTTTGGATGTGGACACGTAGCGGGCCTGGCTTCAGCAGCTGGCTGGAATCATCCATGGAGCTGGGAAATGAACAGTGAAGCACATCCTATGTCACAAACCCCTCCTGGTATCAGCAGAGGTTAGATCACTCTACAGTTAGATCTTGAACAGGTTGCATGTGGCTGAAAGAGTTAATGGCGCTTTGTTATTTGCCTCCAAAATTATCCCAGAACAGGTGGGGACTGGAGGCAGTAAGGTTATTTTCAAGTGAACAGCTTGGTAAATAGCCTAACACTAGGTCTCAATTACTTCCAACCAGCGTGGCAGGATCCAATATGTAGGTCAGGGACAAAGTCAAAAAGAAAGAGAAAAAGTCTAAAGCTAGGCTACCCTTTGATCAGATTTCCTTGATTTTAGCAAGACAAAAGAGTCACTCCCTGGAATGCAGTTATTTCCTAGCAAACACTCTCAGTGTGTGTTTTCAGACATACCTCTCTAGAGAGGCCAGTGACTCCCCAGGACTCCACCTGCTGATAGAGCTAAAGGGCAGCCCAAAGCCGTAGGAGAATCTCACCAGCCAGCCTGTAACGATAGATTATGCTCCCCTGCAACTCTCTGCACCACAGACCCCAGAAGATGACAGCTCCACTGCGTTAGCTGCTGCTCAAACTTACCTTCTCTTACTTGTAAGGAAAGGATAAGGCAGTATTGGGACTTGAAGTATATATTTCCCCTTGAGATTTCCAGAGAAACCTAAGAAAAGCCCTACGCCAAATTCAGCCGTTTCAGCACACCCCACTTCACAAAAGCTGGCAAGCAGGAATAAGGGCACACAAGGTGGTATAATTAAGCACTGGCAACAAAAGCAGCACACACCGGATAAAACGAGGAAATACGGTTTATCAGGAGTGGATCAAGGCCAGATTTTTGAACTCCACAAACTGAGATGAGCTTATGGGAAAAGAGGCTCTGGAGAAGGAAAGTAAGGAAGGAAACCAGGCAAAGCTTAATTTGTGGGAACAGAGCACAGCGGGGACTGGGCAGAGGTGGACTCCAGTTTGGACGACTCTCACAAATGCAGACCAATCTCTGCCGCAGTCGCACACCTTCTCCCCCCTCCATTTAGACTACCCCCACAGGCTGGTGAGCTGCTTGTGGAGAGGCACAAGTTTCCCAAGAGAAGAGAATTCAGACCAACTCATTTTTTTGCCCTGTACGCAGCTCTTTCACCAACATGCACAAAAACCCTGTTAATCCTCCACCAGGCACAGCGTAAGTCTGTTTTCACTGGAAGACACTCACAGCTGAAAGTTCAACTGTGGCATCTCTCTTGAAAGCTTCAGCCGGCATACCTGAGCCAGGCTGGAAACTCCCATCCCTGAAGCACGGCATGGTGGAATGGAGGAAGTGCCAGGACAAGCTGGAGCAGCTGACAAGTGGCATGACCCAACATACATACACACACTTTCCTCATCTTTTCAGGGAAGGCCAGACACACACTTAAAATTTGTTCCACTGGCCGTGCCCTGAACTCAGTACCAGGGAACCGCAAAAGCTCTCCTTGCTTACAGCGACTGCCAATAGCGTAAAATGAGGCTTCTCCAGAGCATCCTCCAGCGACACCGAAGAAACTGCGGGTGGGATTCCCCCAGGCCCTGTCCTCTGCGAGCAGGGAGGACCCTTGCCTCCCACTCATCCCCCAGAAGCCTCTCAAGAGGGGTTCAAAGCCTCCACACACTGCCTGTAAAGGAGACCCATTCCTTAGGGCCATTCTCACTTCCAGCCCTGCCAGAGTACCAGCGCTGAGCGGACTTCATTTGCTAACCTCAGAACAAAAGTTCCTGAGGAAAGCTGTCGTGATTCCTCACGTTGCTTTTAACACCACACAATGAGGTATCTCCTCCATAAAGTGCTTTCCTTTAAGGGTGCCTTCCATCCCCTCATGTCTACACGGACAAACTGGCATTCTCCCAAGGCGTGCGATTTCCCCTCACCCTAAGTCCCGTCTCTACAGCCTCCAACCTGAGACGAAGGGGTGTAGGTGGGACTCTGGAAGTCATCTGCACACAACACTGCCAACTCTCCCATTATCTTCAACGCAGCATCCTCTGCCACTGTATCGTGTCATGGGGAAGGAGCAATACAAGTCAGACTCAGCCCCAGTAGAGGCAAATTACATCTCTTTACTGTGGTTTCTCTCTGTAAGGCATGAATGACACTCCGCCACTTCTCCTGTGAACTGAGGTTTACATCAAACACGCTCGCAGATTGAGGTTCTTACATTATTTTGCCAGCTGAACTCTGCATCAGTCAAACGTGACCGGACAACTAGAGGGGGAGGGAATAAGAACCCAAAGAGCGATGCCAGAGAGCCCCGGACATGTCCTAGGGGAGTGCTCTGCCAGAGCAAGCTGAAAGTTATTTCCTAATCTCTTCCACAAATTAAAAAGCTACTGCAATAACTGCTCAATTAGATTTATTTTACTATGGAAATGCTTTAAAGCTGCAGTTAATGCTTCCGTTCAGCCTTTTACACCCTCATGAAGAGAAAGCATGACAGTACTATTCCAATATTATTTCTCAGCTGAGAGAGAGGAGGACACTCCCTGAAACCTATTTCATGCACAAACCAATTTACCCTCTAAGGAAGGTTTCAGGACCGAATTCCCTTCAAAACACATGAGCTAGCAGTTAGAACAAGCCATTTGGGTCAGCCACAGGAATGCATTTAAGAAAAGGGTATGTTAGTACCCCCAAAAGAAGACACATTAATATGCCAAATTGGGGATGGTCCCACAAGCGCTGCTGGCTTGCAAAGTATTTGAGCCCACCCATAAACGACATCCCCGGTAGAAGCAAAGGTGTCTGGGCCACACCTCAAGCGGAGTGAGCCTTCGCCAAGCCCGCCAACGAATTCTTGGGTAACGCAAGCTGACAAGGATGCAGTTTGTTATTCAGTCTGTGACAGAATGATTCAGGGGTTTCTAAGAGCAGGAAATGAAACAGACAATGAAAGCTGGAACAGGATGCTAATGATTCACTACACCAGCCTAGCGATACATTAAGTCTTCTGCAATCAGACGCAGGGCCTGAGCCCACAACATGCTTAGGCTAGCGGAGTGGGATTGGCAGCTCCCGTGCTGGCTCTGGGATCCAGGAAAGCCAGCAGCATACTGAGAGGGACTTTTTCAAGGTCAAAAGGAAGAGAAGGTGGCGAAGGGATGCAAAACCAGCTTGAAAATCTCAAATAAGCCCTGGGTGGTAATACCAGCTTTTTGCAGTGTCAATACAATTGCACCGGTCAGGTGTGCCGTGCCGTGCAGGAGGGACGCTGGAGGACTCTGCTGAATTCAAAGATGATCTTGCACTTGCTTACTGCCCTAACAGCCCCCTCCCACCCAATCTAACAGTAAAAAGGACTACCCACAAGGTTTTTTTCTGAGGCCGAGCCCACAATGAGAATCCAGGCAAGAGGAATACTACAGGGATATCCAGGGCAATAGCAACAAGGGAGGAGGGAATGCTTAGCTCTGAGGTGAACAAAAATTAGTATGTGATAGTTCAGTCCTGTGCCAAATGCCAGGATAGGGACTGGTTCACTCAGCACTTTCCAAATACTCAGTTTCATCCCCATGCTCTCACCTGGAAGCTCTATTTCTGCAACTGAGTCCCAGGAGGGTGCTTCACCTCTTCAAGTGAGCATCATGGCTCTCACAGCCACACAGGGCCACTGGAGTCAGCAGTTTAAGAAAAGGTAAGATTCAACCAAGAGTTTCATGTTAAGAAAGGACAATAACAAGCAGGGGAAAATTTAGGTAATGTTACAGAAGCTTGAATAGTAAGATCTAATTCAGACTGAAATAGCTATTCCTGGAAAGTGGCAGGAGTCCTATTGTGAAAGTCACTTCAAACCAAGCGGTGCTCATACCTGACACAGGCATAAGAAGGAAGGTTAAGTTAGTGTTCCTCTTTCTCTGGGTCTTGGACCCCCAGAACAGGCAGATTGTCCTAAAATAGTAAAATTCTCTGCACTTTCCAGCACTGGTTAACCCTCAGAGTCGCCTGAGTCACACTCTCGCTTTGCAAAGCCATTTGCTGGAGACGGGTAGCCAGCGTGGCTAGGGGAACAGGGGCGGAGAGCTTGAGCTACTGCTGCCAGCCCCCCGCAGCTCCTGGGGGATGCTGCACCAGGACCCCAGCCCTCCGCACCTTCTCCCAGCAGCTATCAGACCCCAGGAGATGAAAACAGCGCTTCTGGGAGATGTCAGCAGCTGAGCCCAGCTGCCCACCCACCTCCCCAAAACACACTTCAGCTCTGCACCGCAATCTTTCGCTTCCTAACCACGCTCTCTACCATGGCTGAACTGGGATTGCGTTTCTATAAATCACAACTCACCTCTATGCCTTGACACTTTCCCCGTATGTATGAAGAATCCCTAATGACATCGTGCTCTCAGAGATATTTTTTGTTTTGCTTTGGGTTGTTGGGGGTTTTTTCTTTCTTTACTGTTGCTTTCTTGATCTTTTCCAAGGTGTTTTTTCAAGGACTTTTCACAGGCTTGTATTGTCTGGTGTTGTAGGGTCCTTGAAATCATTACAACGATAGGAGCTATCTAAACACTTAAGCTAAAACCGACAAAATTCTAAAGGAACACACTGGAAAATAAAATCCGTCCTTGAGGCCAAGGGGATATTTGCCAAAGCATTCCCCATCCCCTCTTCCAGCCTGTTTTCTGCTGGTAAGCTTCACCAAGAAAGCAACTTCTCCTGCACGTTTGTGAAGTGCCCGCTAACCACACCATGTAGCTGTGCAACCCTGAAGTCACCCAAATTCCTCGCCCGTAAGATTTCTGGGGCAGAGAAATACAGGCGTATAAATGCGATTATTTAGCATGCAACGCATCAGTAAGCAGGGGGACACCTTCCGTAGGTCACAGCTCCATCTACTGACTATTTCTCAAAATAACAGTGTGGAAAGCCTCGGGAGACGCTGTCCGGGGCACGGGACCGGGCTTCGGACACACGGCTCTTTGCAAGCATTTAGAAAGAATCCCAGCACAGAAACTCAGCCCAAAAGGGAGAAGCAAATCTCCCTTTTCCCTTTTCCGCAGAGAGGTCTCTCTGTACAGCAACAGGTCTGGGGTCACGCTTGAACCTACAACCGTGGGTCCTCGAATTGTGGTATTTTAGTGTTTCTGGAATTTACCGCTGCAGTGGTTTCAACAGAAGAGTTATTTAAACAAAGACAACGTGCCCTTGGAGCTAAGCACTTTGGCAAAGTTAGGGACCAAGCATAAGAGGGAAAACGCTGTTTGGTGGATGCACGTCTATCTGAAGTGTGGCAGCAGCTGAGCACCATGTGATAGGGGAAAAAAAAAAAAAGTAATTTTACAGAGAATCTGAGACTAGACCACTGTCACATGTGAAATCTAAGGAAGATCAGGGAAATGGATATGGATCACTCAAGCCACATCTCCCACACTAATCACTAGGCCCTTCTTATGTGCACAGGGTATCTCCCTGAACCATAAAGAAGATTACCCCTCCCATTCACACAGAAGAAAAAAGAATAAAGAAAAACACTGCAATGATTTATCTGCCCAGAGGGAAACAGTCTTCTCTAAAGCTCAGAGGAGACCTTGCCCTTGCAAGCCTCTTGTTTGCTGATGAGGGCTCCAGATGAGCACTGTTCTGCTTACTGTGTTTCATTGCAAAAGAGGCAGAACTGAATCAGAGGCTTTTAATGACTTAAATACATAAACTACTTTGTCCCAAATAGCAGCAAACTTCAACCAGAAAACTGCCCGCAAGAAAACTGGACACCACAGGGCCTGGTTTTGAGCTGTCACAAGACTAACAGACAAGAGAACAACTCTCTTTTTCGGGCCAGTAGAACAGAAATACATAATACCAACCTTATTTTACAGTCAGAGGGAAGAGTTTGAGAATCATTTCAGGCCTTAAGCCATCGGTGTGATGCAGGAGATTTAATACCCAAGCTCCCATCACCACACCCTGTATATACACCGTCTTCCAATACAACTACGCAGCTGAAACCAGTCTGTTCTCCCCAAATGGGTCCCAGCCTCTGCTGTGATCGAAACCCTCCTGTGCATCCACGTCTGAAAAAGGATTGCACTGCACTAGATTGCATTTTCAAGCCCTCCCAGCTCTACCACCTGCAACAAACTATTGGTGCGTGCCCAGCCCTAGGCCTTTCCAGTTCCCACTTGCATTTCTTCTCTTTTTAGAGGCACTGGGAGAATGGGAATCACTTTGGCTCCATCTCCTTCAAAACCAGCAATCATTTGGCTGCTCTCAGCCTAAACGAGACCATCTCCATAGTCCTAAAACAGGAACTCTAACCCTTAACGGGACCCAAGGACTATGGATCAATTCCCCCAGCTCAAGAAAGGGAGCAAACAAAGAAAGGCTGACAGCCTTGCCTTCCCTACTCTTGCTGCCTCCTTCCCACCCACTCTCCATGTTTTCCCCGGACACGCAGCATCTGCATGCATTCCAAACAAACAAAACAAAACAACAACAAAAAGGATAAATCACCTTATTTCATTCTGGCACAAGGATATATAACTTCAAACTTGCTGCCCAATGGGCTCTTCCCATTTAAAACTTGGATTAGAGAGACACTAGCAGCACATTTTTAGAGGAAGCCATGCTGTGTGAATTGGGGCCTTATCCACAGGTTTAAGCAATGAACTAGCTCACACGTGGATTTTACTGCACATGCCTGTACCCTCGGAGTAGCAGACAAAATGCAGTCAAGAGAAAGTCAATTCCTGACCCCATCTGAAGGCACCTTTGTGCAAGCACGAGAATGGGATCACTGGAAGAGTCACGTGGTTAAAGACTACTGATGGCTCATGGAAGACTCCAGGCTTTGCTTACACATCATTTTCTGTATTTTGTTCCTTCCATTTTATTACTAGAGACAGTTGCATGAGAACGGGATCTTTGTTGCTTAGGAGAGCATCTGCTCCCACTGCTTATCCTCCTCCTGAAGTCATAATCTTATGTGACATCAAAATCGTTTCCAGAGCCACCAATTACAATGTCATAGAGGATTATGACTTCAGGTGTAGAATTTGCAGTGGGAGCAGATGCTCTCTTTAGGAAAAAAAAAAAAAAAAAGAAAAAAAAAACTTCAAAAAATCCTGTTTTCATACAAATGTCTCTATTAATAAAATACAAAAGAAGAAAAATAGTATGACAGCCAGAACTGTTGCTAAATATAAAAATAGTTTTTAACATTTCCATGAGGCATCAGCTGCTCTTTGGAAAGCTCCCAGGGTTTAAATTATTAAGAGGTACAGAATGTAGTGAGAATCCATCCATGACAGAAAAAAAAAAAAAAAGAAGGAAAAAAAGACTGCAGAACAGCGTATTTCTGCTCAGTAAGTGGACATTAAAATTTTGGCCAGTGCTGCAATGGCATCTCAGAGGGGAGGGTAAAATAAAGAATGGGGACTGTGAATTCTTGATTCTTTCTAAGGATTCCCCAAAGCACAACTGAAATCCACCAAGAAATGTTTTTACAGATATGAAGCCCCGTGAAAAACAAACTCAAAGAATCCTTGTCGCATCACAAGGAATTTACTTAGATGTTTCCAACAATCACTATCCCAGAAGGACACAGAGCCTTTTAGAGGCTGTAACAAACAATCTCGCGTGCAGTTTGGTAGGTAGCTAATATAGTCGTAGGCTTTTCTAGATTTGATCCGTGGAAACAAGCCAAGTGTAATAGGTCAGTTTGAAGC